>JAVSBU010340685.1:0-10127 GCA_033118015.1 Loricariichthys derbyi | reverse complement strand
AAAAAAAAATAAATAAATAAATAAAAAATTGGTCCACCATATTTAGTTCTAATCACAGAATGTGGTCATAAAACAGAGTCGTAATTTAAGCTTTATTTAAGATGATTTAACACACTTTGCATGCATTTCTATAAAACTGAAAAGTACTTATTATACTATAGGTATTATACTATACTGATTTTGATGATTACATGTAAATCCAATCCAATGCGTTATGCTTAATTCTTCAGAAAGTTCAGGAGGTTCTTGTAGGGTTCGCTGCATGAATCAATCCCGTTAGCGAAGTTAATGGATCAGCCCAGATAAGGATCCCATGCCATGATCATCTCCTTGATTTCCTTTAGTGTGCAAAGAGCTTGTGACAGACGCTCCAAATACAGGCAAAATCACAAATTACGAAACACTACTGAACTAGTCAGGTCTGAAAGGGGGTGAGCTTAGATTGGCTGTGCGTTTGCACTGCGTCATGTGTCAATCATTGAGAGCCCGCCTCCAATAAGGAGTACGTACACACGTATGTACATATGTTCCACTGAACAAAACCGTGAATGTGTGAATTTTTTCGCGAATAACATTTATGTTCCATAAACGTTACTCATGTAACATTGTGTGTTGATTTTACTCTTGGTTCGCGGCCCTGACTGTCTACATGCTCTCTCCCTCCCCAGGTCCTGGAGCTGCTGAAGCTGGCGTGGACGCGGCGTCTGATCTTCACAGTGGGCACTTCTAACACGACGGGCGAACCCGACACGGTAGTGTGGAACGAGATCCACCACAAAACCGAAATGATGTCCAACGTGTCAGGACACGGCTACCCGGACCCCAACTACCTGGACAACGTCCTGGCAGAGCTGGCGGTGCAGGGGGTGACGGAGGACTGCCTGAAGAGAGATGCGCCTCGGCCACGTGAGCCTGAGTAGTCGGAGTAAACGTACAAGTTCCACGCGAACAATAAAATGTATGCGATATAAGAGCATAGTACAATTTGGGGCATGTGGAAATTGTTGGATTGCGGGGGTGTTAATCATGTTATTGTCCGCTTAAAAAAAACAACAAAAAACGAAATGCCTAATCCGATAGTATTTCAATTGGAACTGATTTGGAACCCCTAGATTACCTGCTGTTCGTGCAGAGTGGATGCAACGTAGGGAAACCGCTCCCAGTGAGCTTGTTCTGCCATCGCTCTGTCAGATTTGGTCGTTCAAAGCTTTTGAAGCAGACTCTAAATATCTAAATCCCACTTGGTACATCATTTGAGTGTCACACAAATGCTGAAGTTTAAAAAACAAACAAACAAGGAATGGGAGCCTGTGCAAATCATACAGTATGGGAGGCAGCTATGGATTGGGTTTTAGACATGCAACTTTGCGTAGCACTTTAGCATTCACACTGCAGCCAATCGTAACAGGATTTTCCAAGGCTAACTGTAGCGGGACACGTGTCTCTACCACAAATTCCTTGGCATGAATCTGTAATACATTCTAATACTTGTTTCGACCTTTGATCTTTGCAGTAGACCCTTTAATGTGGCACCACCATAAATCCCATCAGAACTGCTAACGGTGGCATCATGTACCTAAAGTAACAATACCCAGTGGACTTTTTGCACATGAATTGGTGTGCTAGTACTGTACGAGCTTGATTACATATTAAAAATGGTGTTTATTGCAATTATTTTAATTTATAATTAGTAGAACATGCATTTTATGGTCTTCTTGTTTGTAATATTTGAAG
The DNA here is from genome assembly GCA_033118015.1 of Loricariichthys derbyi. Taxonomy (NCBI): domain Eukaryota; kingdom Metazoa; phylum Chordata; class Actinopteri; order Siluriformes; family Loricariidae; genus Loricariichthys; species Loricariichthys derbyi. The sequence continues at coordinate 8,393 of JAVSBU010340685.1, read as the reverse complement.
CACAAGGGATTTATTTTGTTGCCAAATGGCTGGTACATGTGCAGTCATGTGCAAAAGTATTAGGCCAACATTAGATTAGCTATAGCAGTGTTTTAGTAATGGTATGATGACCATATATTAACTTCTCAACCCCTTTTTTTGAAATACAACCAGAAAATAACTCTAGAAAAAAGGCTGCTGTGGCAAGTATTTAGTGTGAGCTCCCCTTACACTGGATTAATAGCAGCAGCTGGCAGTTCCATCTAGACACTAAGTTGAATTGTCTACTGTCTGAAGAAGCTTGATCTTTTTCAGCAGGGGAAAAGGATGAAAAGGCTAAGATTATGATTATATACCGTTGTTAAAACAACAAATCTAATGCTGGCCAAATACTTTTGCACAGTACTGTTTATACCTAGTAAATGCAAAATGGTTGGCTTGCTAAATATCTTGTACTACATCGTGTTATTTAGGCTTAATAGGTTAAAAAACAAATCAATTTTGAAGAACCACAGTTCTGCGATTTCCATTAGGTGCCACGGCGACAATCAGGCTTGCTACGGAGTAACTCGTGCCGCTCATCTTGCCTTTCTGTTTATCCTTCCTTCTTTCCATCTGTGACCACTGGTTGGGGATCAGTTGTATGCAAATGTATGTAATATATAGCAATAAACATTGGATCATACAACATACGGGTTTCTGCTAAAGCACATGCAAGCTGCGGTCTTAAAGGAATGTGATTTTACAGCCCCAACACTGGTGAAGCAAGAAGGAAAAATTAAATAAATGGACCACCAACTCCAACCCGTCAGGACACGCAGGCTTGTCTGTTTCCATATAGCTTGAAGCCGTGTTTAAAATGTGTATTCGACCGTAAATCTGATCCGCATCAGTGCAGCACCAGGTCTGCTGCGTCAAAGAAACAAGGGTCGGCTCTGTTTACAAGACCACTGACAGGTTTGTAATGGAGATCATAAAGTACAGGCCACGGTATAACCATACAAACGTGCTCCACTTGGTGGAGGCGAAACTAAAACTGACTGCTCATTATACAGCTCTGGAAAGAATGGGAGAGACCACTTGAAATTTTCTTGAAATCAACCTCTCTACATGTAAGGCAGCAATTCAGTTTCATTATCTGATGAATTCCAGCACAGACCTACCTGATTCTACTTAATGACTTTCTGATTTGGGATCACCAGAACGGAACCTTACTGAGGGAAAAAGTACAAGATACATGAAAGCTGGGATTGAAGTAGATTTCTGACCTTTCCCCAAGTTAAAATGTTTTTAGTATTGTTTTGTTAACAAATAAATATAAACTTGTTTCTTTGTATTATTATTTGTATTATTAATCGAGGTCTGAAAACGCGGCATCATCTGGACCCGCATCTGTGACCAGGAAAAGAGGTGGACAAAAATGTCTTTGCATCTGGAAGAGAGAAAATTCCACACAGGTTTTTTAATGTTTCCTGGAGTGGTAAGTTGACACATTGAGAAGAGACTGTAAGACTGTGTGTAGTGACTGGATCCATCTTTTACTGTCAATTACCTGTCACCTTCTAAGCGAAAAGCTATTTCTCATATTTTAAACCGTGTTCCTTGGTTCAGCATTTTCTCATTCCTTTGGTTTCATCTGTACTGTGCAGAAAGTCTTAGCCCACCATTAGATTGATTGTTTTAGCAATGCTTCAGTGACCATATACCATTGCAATCAAAAATATTCAACCCCCCCCCAAAGATTTTAAGGATTTATCAATTTTAAGTTTTTTCAAATAGCTAGATTCTGCTTTGGATGGCTCCTTTGAGTTGAGTGATACATAAAATCAGAACAGAATATGCATGATGTAGGATTTGCGTGAAACTATTTTGTTAAGATAACCATGTCACAATTATTCTATACCTTATATAATATTGTTGTTTTTAAAGCTTTCTGGACGTTTTCATGGACTAAAGTGGAGTTGAAACATAATTAAGATCTCTAATGATCATTCATTTGCTTCAGCTGTGATACATGTATAAACCCAACCCATGAAGGAATTCAAGGTGAGTTGCAATCATAAAGGAGCTTCAACAAAAGCTGAGACAGGAGATTATTCCATCACAAGGGCCTTGGATATAAGATTTCCCAAAAATATAACATCCCAATAGACACCATATTAGTATTATAAGGAAGTTTAAAACTTACGGAACAGCTGCAAACCTGTCTGGCCGTGGAAGAAACACCAAAATTTCATCAAATGTCTATATTAACTTTGTCAGGACAACTAGGAAAAACCCTGTGTGAGAGCAAGATACCTACAGGATGACCTGATGAAGGCTGAAACAAGTGCTTTAGTAGCAACTATAAAACATGCACTGAATAAATGAGGACTTTATGGCCGGACTCCAAGACACACTCCACTCTAAACCACAAAAAACATCAAAATTTGACTAGAATATGCCAGGAGGAATTTGGATAAGGCTACAGAGTTTTGGGCGACAGTTCTGTGGACTGAAGAAACCAAACTGGAACTGTGAATGTCCAGGCTCATGAGCAGAAAAATACCATCCCCACAGTCAAGCACGGAGGTGGGTCATTGATGATGTGGGCTGTTTTTCTGCAGCAGGAACTGGTAATCTTGATTGTGTACCTACATCATGGATTCTCAGAAATAAAAGGCAATTTTAAAGAGGAACGTGATGCCATTTGTTGACAAATTAAACCTTTGCAGTAATTGGACCTTCCAGAAAGACAATGATCCTTAGCACACCTCCAATTCAACCAAAACTTGATTGAGAAAAAGATCCTGAAGTTTCCTTCTCGGTCACCAGATCTAAATCCGATTTGAAATCTTTGGTGGGATGTAAAGAGGGCAATTGCAGCATCAAACATCACTGAACTAGAGGCTTTTGCAAGTTAAGAACATTCCAACGTTTAGTATTTACTGAAAACATTTGTTGGAAGTTATAAAAGCTAAATGATGCAGCGAGTTGAATAATGGTGCACATGTTCAAAGAGTTACATTTTCCATTTGAACTTCAAAGTCAACTTCTGTTAACTCACATATGTATTAATAAATACTGTTTGTTGTTAATGAGGTTTTTTTTTTTTTGTCATTTATTGCCTTTCATCCATATCTGTATAATGTCTTTAAAGTTGAGGTGGTTGAATATTTCTGATTGCAATTGTATAACACACTGTCGATGACTGGCCCCAACATTTCAACCTTGGATTCCCACTCCATAATCCTCTTTTCCACTCATATTCAGTCCAATCTTTGAGAGCTTTAGTATATGCCATTTAGCACACAATCTTGCCATTTTCACCTTGTTCTCCTTTTGAAAAAGGTTTTTTTTCTTTTTTTTTTTTTTTGCTGTTACCCTTAAATTCTTCATCAAGTTTTTTGGACTGTAGAAGGGTCAACTTGGCATCCTGATGCCATATGCTGCTATTCGCAGGTGTAAGGAGAGCTCACACTAAAATACCTGCCACTGTAGCCTGTTAGCTATATTTTTGGGGGTTTTATTTTCTTCATACTTTATACACATTTCCTGTATTTTTGATTATATTCTGATAAAGAAACAGAAATACTGATATAGGGTCTTTATACCGTTACTAAAACAATGGTATATCTAATTTAATGGTGACCTTTTGCACTTTACTCTAGTTGTCAGCAGTGACTAAATCAGCGTAGTTAAGATGTAATGTATGGATTTTGTCTTTGCAGTTACGTTAGTTGTTTAGGGTTTAGCGCTGTCGCCTCACAGGTCCTGAGTTCCAACCCAGGAGGAGCGGTCTGGGTTCTTTTTATGTGCATGTCCTCACCATATCCTCCATGTGTTTGCCATCACAATCCAAAGACATGCTTTAGGTTAACTGATTACACTAAAGCTACCCTCTTGATTTGCGCCCTCTGCTGCCAGCTAGGCTCTGGCTCTCATGTGACCCTGTCCAAGATTAAGAGGATAAGAAAGTGAATAAATGCATTTAGTCGTACAGCAGACTCTAAGAACAACTGCTTGTACACACAGCAGGAATCATCCTCTTCTCAGAGGGTGCTTAAGTCCAAATATACAGACCACCGGTGACCATTTCTACCAATGTAACTTTTCTAGTTTCCCGTTTCCCCCTGCAGAGGGCAGTATTGAGCTATGATGTGTGCCAATCCAAACCCTCTGTAGATAATCTCTCAATTGATTTTTGTGCATTTTTCTCTTCAGGAGAGATGACGCATTCTCAGCTGCCTCGGAGTGATTTACCTGTCATCTCAATAGGCGCCTTTGAGTAAATGTGGTGGAACAGAGCGCACTCCTTAACATTGGCTGCTGTGAAGCTGTTTACTTTTACAGACCTCACACTTTAACCCGAGGATGTGACCAGCTGTGTTGGTGGTTCATAAGTAGATAATGACATTAATATAGAAGAGGGAAGCTGGAGATGAGTGAGCTGTGTTCACTTCGGTTCTGTTCACCCCTCGTCTGTTATGTAATTAACTTGATCAGAGAAAAAAAGCTGAGCTGGAGCATCGAGGTCAAGTCAACGTGGCCTGTGGTACTGTTCTGTACATCAACCACCACAGGCCTTTTATTGCTCTGTATTCATCGCTCACTAATGCAAGAATGGTGTGCGGCTTTGTTGTGTGCTGTAGGTTTGCTCGATGACGTAATCAGCTCATCAACTAGAAGCAGCAGTTTCTAGTGGCCATGGCTCAAATCCCAAGCTGGGTAGGTGATGCTTTTACAGAGCCCTGACGTCCTGTCTGAGGTGCACCTCCTCCTCCGTCCATTGACAAATACAGAGGCGCCAGAATATTGCGGCCACTTGGAAAAGAGCCACATTCAGGCACGTGCTGCATTTTAAACTAATTGCACTTACGCAATTAGCGTGGAGTCTGCATGTCCTCCCCCTTGTCTGAGTGGGTTTAGTCCAGGAACTCTGGTGTCCTCCCACAGTTTTTTTTTTTTTTTTTTGGATTCTGGTGCTGATGTTTATCGAAGACTTTGTGCAAAGTATGGAGAAAGTTTTCTAGGCCCTGAGGTGTTGTGTTGTTGCATGACAGTGCACATGTGCCTTCTGAAAATAAAAAAGATTTGTTTTGAGGTGTTGGAGCATCCTCCCTACAGGCCTTAGTTGACTCCTACATATACCTTTAAACCCAAGGAGGATGGGCCCCTTTTTGAGTCTTGGTCCTCCCAATGTTTCTTCCTATTAACGTTTAGGGAGTTTTGCCTTGCCACTGTTGCTTAGAATCAGTTTATTGCCATTGTTAATGAACGGATTCACAGACAAGGAACTTGCTTTGGCATACAGTACAGTTTGGGAACTAAAAAAACACCTCTGCACAGTTATGCACAAATACACATTACAACATAAAGAAGACTCGCAACAAGAAACAGTAGAGCAACGAAGGCATAAAATGTGGGAATAAGAGCGTCTCTGTGTACTGCACTTTCCAGGTGATTGTTTATGTTCCAGCCTTAGCCGAGGCTCATGCTGATAGGGAGCCGAAAACAGATTAGCGCAGACTCTATGGCGGCAGTCGCACACATTTTAAGCAAACTACCTCTAGTCTGTTTCAAAATGTCCAGTTTGTTTAAAATTGTCCAGATAAGATTGTTCAAATGGTCTCCGAGATGATCCAAGCTCTGCTGCAAAGCTGCCAGCTTCTCCAAGATCTTCCCAGTCTTGCGGCTTACAATCACAGTCTGAGCACTGACCGCTCTGCCCACCGCCTCTATCATATTGGGCAGCTTTAGGAGGCCTTGGACAGTAGCCTTCAATCCGCAAATTTTCCGATGCACCAGGGCAATGCCTAATCCAATCAGCAAAACTCCTGTGATCATGAATCAGAATAAATAGACATCCTCAATGTCTTCCACGGAAAGAGTTGCCAGACACATGACTTGCCACCTCTCCCACGCGTCCATCATGTAGCCAGCCGCAAACGCTCTGTCAGGACAAGTTGGCTCCCCTGAATCCAGACTTCTTGTCGAGAAGATTGAAGATGGAGTTTCTCAGGGCATGACAATAGACAAAAACACAGTATATGCCAAGCAGGAAAGACAGGAACGGAGTGGGAGAAAACATGTCTACCTTCGCCGGGATATATACCCTATAATAACTCGTGTTATTATCAATTGCTCAAATTGATAACATTTAAGTTGTAAAGCTGTTTTGAGACAATGCTCCATTGTAAAAAGTGTTATACAACTAACTTTAATGTCTGATGAAGACAGGGGTGCATTCGTGGATTGCAGCAGTGAGGGAATGAGGGCTTTTGTAACCTTGTGCATCTATCACTAAAATGACCACTGAGGCTGGTATCGATGTTAAATAAATCCAAAACAAACAAATCATACTTTCTTGCCTCATAAGTGTACATATTTGCCCATTGATCTCCATTTCCTAATGATGTTTTTTGGCAGTGGAAACTGCGAACGTGACAGGCTTCTGTTACTTTGTGAACTCAAGCTACCTTTGAGATATTCAGTTGACTGGTTAAAGGGATTCATGGCCACTGGGTGTAAGCATAACTCCTTGAAGGGTTGCCAGAGTTATTAAGCTCTGAAACAAGCTGTGCATGACTAAGGAGAACTAAGCCAGTACATTTGAGAACATAAAACTGGTAAAAACACACGTGGATCATCTGGATGTTTCTGTGTTTTAAGGGTAAATGGTTAAAGTATACATTTTCAGTACAGGTTTTATTTAGGTCTCACAAAAGCTGGGCTTCCTTCTACGAGCCTAAAATACAGCCTGATCCTCCAAATATTTAAGAGCAATTAAGATCGTTCCAGTGAGCGAAGACACTTCAGGCTCAAGGCTGTTTCAAATCACCTGGTACAGTAAATGTGGCCATGCGGAAAATAGCCATGTCAGCTTTTTAAACCTCACTTCATCGATGAGGTTAATAGCTCTCCACTTAAAAGCCTATATATGCCGTTACTTTTGAAGTAGTGTAATGATGAGCTTTTGTGAGATTTTATTCCTGCTCCTAATGAAGGTTTAAATAAAAAACAACAACACTGATTTCGAAAGAGGGTGGCTAAGTGGGTAGCACCACTACCTCACAGGAAGAAAGTCTTGGGTTCCATCCCAGGTGAAGCCGCCTGGGTCCTTATAATCTGTTATCCATGCGTTTGTGTTTATGGTAATGGGGATAAATAGGGATTTTAGGGATAGCCGATGATTACCAATTGTTGAAACACTTATATGGTTTAAAGCAAAACTTGGCTTGATCTGGGGTCCCCAAACTGTCTGAAAAATAATGTAGTTTACTGGGCAGATCCACAACCTGAAGCCATTTCATGGTTCTTTTAACCCAGATGTTTAAAGACAAGTGTCATATCCAACGGCTGAACCACAAAACCTCATTTCCAGAGCGGCACCTGTCTAGCTTGCTGTAAACACTTTTTGATATGAGTGATTTACACGATTGGCATCCTGCCTAATTCACCTCCCTTCTTTCTTCAGATCTTGCAGGCGTGTTCTGCCTGAACGCTATCTCTCAGTACTCCATCTTCATGAGTATAATGAGAGCCTCTGTGACTCTATCTTATTAGGAAACATCTATGCTGTTTGTTGTTGGTAATTAAAATGAGGTCGGGTGGGGGGTATGATGAATGTACTCTATTACAAACATCTTTCCTTACTTAGAACTCATTTCCTTCCCAAAACATCTAGAAAAAGTTGTCATAATGAAGGGATGCTAGGATGGTGGCTTCATATATCGGTATGACAACTCATGTGAATTAGACATTTGATATATAAGCTTCTGGAACTTTTATAGCTTGTGGCAGTAATAAGTGTGGCAGCTCAGTGGGCTCTGGGTAGCCAATGGGTGCAAAAAAACACTTCAATCTACAGCCAAGCAGAATCCTCATTGTTTGCTCTGTAATTTGTAGATTGTATATTGTACATTGTCTACTTTCATGTGTACTGTCAAAGTGAAGTTGTCTCTTCCTCTGTACATGTCCAGTGAGACGATTACTGTCTCTTGAGAGATTGCAATTTGATGAACTTGCACATCTTTAGGGCTGCGATTGGTTAGTCTGTGCATGTGGCAACAATCTCACAGGCTTTACACAAAGCTGTCTGAAAGAAGCGGCCATATGGCAAAGTTTTTATGGCCTGATGCAATGTTAATTTCGTTAGCGAAAACCATAACAGAAAATATTTCTTGAACATTCAGCCGAGCAGACTCCACAGAATTTGGAAGTAGAACAGGTCCTTCAATATGCCACTCTTGTAGATGACTCATTATTTGCTCTTCGTCATATGATGGGGACATTGAGACAAAAAAAACCCCAAGAATTTTCAAATCTTAACTTATTTGTAATAACAATAAAAATTTTACTTTTTGATTTTGATTTTTGAATAAGAAAAAACATATCAAATGTGAGATGCTGTAACTTACCTTTGGCACGTAACA
>JAVSBU010340669.1:0-10638 GCA_033118015.1 Loricariichthys derbyi | reverse complement strand
GGTCTATTATTATAGCTACAGCAGCTCGTTCAGCCCAAAAAGGCGTATATTTCCTGGATTTGGTTCGGACCAAGACCGTTTGTATTCACACCAGAAGTGAACCGCACCAGAGTCCAATTGAAAGCGGACCGAGACCACCTCGAAAAGTGGGTCTCGGTCCAGTTGTTTGGTCCGGATCTGGGTTCGCTGGTTTGTATTCACACCTGCACAAAAGGTCCGGATCAGCGTGGAAAACGAGCTCTGGTCCGTTTAAAGTGGACCAAACAGTGCAGGTGTGAATACACCCTTAAATTCCTTTGTTGTTCAGCACTGTTGTTATTTAGCTCAGTTTCTGTGCTGTCTTGCTTTCAGTGTGCTTTTTGGGGTGCTCTCTTTTGATTGAGTTGAAAAGTTTGTTGGGTTTCCACTAGACGTGCCATTGCAAGTTTTTTTATTATTGTTTTTATTAAAAAGAAGACTATTGTTTGCATCATGTCCATTTGAATTTTACTCAGACTGTATTCTAAACTGTATAGTAAATTGTGGGCTGTTATTGCTTAAGTCGTTAAGCCACTATAAAAAATAAAGTCCCTTCTGTTGCTGAAATTATTTGATAAATCTGATATTTTGAGAATTGACTGCATAATTTATCAAAGATATAAGCAATAGGACACGGGCGGGAGCGTTTTATCACGTAAGGCACCTCGCCTAAGGCGAGCGCCATAATTCATCATAGCCGTGATGCCGCTGGTGTTTTATCATTATTATATAACAGATTTTTTAGGACAAAAGTCCAAGAAGCCCTGAATTTCCAACAAGCAGGTCCACAACAAGACAGTTCCTGCTACTCAGCGGTAACAATTCTCTACCCTGCCTTAGTAATAAAAATTTAAAAGGCAATTGGGGGGGGGGGAGAAGAGGACCAAAGCTAAAAATAAATGTATTATATTTATTAGGGATATTGCATTAAGCTATATGTTTGAGTGCATAAAGTCTGTTGTTGTTATGATACGGTTTTGGTGTGACAAAGCCGTGTAAGTATCATCAGTGAGACCTCTTCTTAACCAATCAGATTTTAAGGTCAGACCAACTGTGGTATAAATCGAAACAAATGATCAAACCCATTTCTCATGTTCCGAATGGTTATTTTCATGTTGTTTGTTGGGGTGCCCAAAATTTACTGATTAGCCCTCTGCTTACATCAGGTGTTTTTTCTCCTATCTACAGTTCAAACATCTCCTTTTATTGTATTTCTGAAACACATTAACCATTCAGCACTCAAGACAAATGGCCTAGAAATCGGCCTCCTCAGAGGCTCAAACTTCTGCCTTGCCCACGTTGTTTACTGAAAGCTTTCTCTTGTCTGCTAATCCTGGCCTGAATGTTCTGTCCAAAATCTGAGCATCGTTGCACAGGAGGTAACATTTTGAACCAGACTGAGTGAGTAATCTGCATCAAGATAACAAACTGCCTGCCATCCAGTCACAGCGGGATCGTCTTTTTTTTCACACAGGTTTATGTGTGCGCCTTGGATTTATATTAAATGTAAAAATATTTTGCACTATTATATATTATAGCACAGCCAATCAGGCCACTAACAAAGCAGTCACGTTATACTTATGTAAGTAAAAGAAATAGATTTTATATACTCATTATAATCCATCAGCTTTATTAACCTTAGTTAGGATTTAAATGAATTATTAATGAAGCCTAATAAGGATTTGGATCAAAGAGAAATGAAATCAGTGCAGTAAATCAAACATCCTGGCTTCTTGATGTCGTTGCTTCTTCTTAGTTCTTTCTTCCCAATGATGTCGTTTGCTGGTGTTAAACTCTGCGTCTTTCATTAAACACCATGGGTGGCTGATTGGAGCTTCATTCATGTATCTGTTAAGTCTAGCTCTTAAAGCTGATGAAGCTGCTGATGCTCTATATCTCTCGCTTTAACATTGAGAGCTTCAGCTAGAATTAATTTAGAACTCATTAGGGTTTTTTTTTTTTTTTGCTCTCTTTATCATAAACCTAATAATAAGCAGCACACTGCAGTGTAAACACAATAATACACTCGAGATCTTTCTCATATTGGCTAATGTTCATGAGTTTACCATCAGGAGAAAAAAGAACAACAATGATGTGCATGAAGAAAGAAAAACACCAATGCCATTATAAAGAATTTATATTAACTGTGAAACATGCTGGTGGTAGTGTCATGGTTCTGGGCCTGTTTTGCTGCATCTGGAGCTGTTTTGCAAGATTATTAATAATGTGTTAAGTTTTCATTCTTATGTAATTTTTTGTAGTTTTAATTTATTTTGCTTTACCTGCAGCTTTGTGTTAGACACGGCAAAATTAAGCTCTTGGGATTTTTTTTTTTTTTAAGTAAATGCTTATGTTGTATCCTCCTCTTCAACTCAGGGAGCCTCTGCCCTATTCGACATGATCGAGTACTATGAGTCCGCCACCCACCTCAACATCTCATTCAACAAGCACATTGGTACTCGGGGCTGGCAGGCCGCTGCACACATGATGAGAAAGGTGAGGGCGGAGGGACCTTTCTCTCAGGTTTGGGGTTTAGCACGTAAGCATGTGATCTCTTACCCTCAGCTGTGCCTTCATGATTATCAGAAGTGGTTTTATATGGTGCTGATCGGGCAGCAATGGGTGCAGTGTGTAGCATGTAGGGGATATTTGACAGCCCTAATAGTAAATGCAAGCATGTGTGTGTTTTTTAATCTGGGGTTTTTTTTGTTTTGTTTCTCCCCCCCCCCCATCTTTCCAGACGAATTCGCTGCAGTATATTGATGCTCGCAACACACCACTACTGGACCACTCGGCTCCATTCGTAGCCCGAGCCCTGCGCATCAGCGGCAGCCTGGCGGTGCTACACCTGGAGTGTGCCAGTCTATCGGGACGCCCACTTATGCTCCTGGGTGAGAGACTTGTAGCTTTTATTCTTTTTTTATTTGTAACAGTCCAAGTAATTATAGTTTAAGGATTTTTGCTCAAATACCCAACAGTGGCAGCTTGCCAGAGATTTGAATTGAACTCTGAACCTTATGCTCTATACATGTAATCCCTAATATCTAATAATAGAGGTTCAGCAAAAAATGTACTCTGAATTTCAATACATTATTCAATATTTTGCATGAGCTATTCAGCACTTTATTGTAGCCAAGTCGTTTCTATGGTTTTACAATGCACTGTCTCAAAGTAGCTTTACAATTTTATATTCTCTGCTTACGTCTAAGCCAAATTCTAAATTGAAACTCCCTATATGTTATAAGGACGAAGCCTTGGGAGGACCAAGCAGAACCTTAATAAATATTAACTGAAAAAGATAATGTGAAGACTAGTATTTTAGAAAAAATAAAATACTATTTTATTTTTATTTTTAGCATAATAAAAATGAAAATTATAATAATATAACAATTAAGACATGGTCAAATAAAATAATGTACAGAAAAAATAAATATGTTTATTTAGTCCAGTACACCGAGTCACTGTAGGATCCTGTGTCCTTGCCATGAATTTCTAAAATATTATAACTATTATAGAGTAAGTTTAATGGTAATGACTCAGTGTTCTCCACAAGGTTGTAATAAGGTAGAGCGGTATACGTTTGGCCGAAGGTGCGAAGCCTCAGCGGGGGATCTGGGGGCCTCCCCCAGAAAATTTTGAAAACTAGAAGCTCTTAGATGCAATTTCCCGGCATCTGAAATTCTTTTTAAGTCAATCAGACAGGTTATTAAAGTTGGCATTTTGACCCTTCGGCAATCAATAAAATTTCAGTACACAAAACTTCCTCCATTTGATCACATTTGTGATTAAAAGCCAAGGCTTGGCGAATACATTTAACTGTCAGTTTACAAATATATACTCAAAAATACTCCCAATTTCATGAATGAAACGCGATGCATGATGGACTACTATTCACATTTAGTATTCCCATTTGCGAAAATAGTATGTGATGTCCCACCTTTTGCCTCATCCTTTACTACCCAAGGGAATGTAGCGTTCCAATTCTGATTCAATCCTGTGGATCAATGTTTTCCCTTTTTTAAATGGTCTGCAGACGATGGTGTTTCACTGGGCGGCGGGACCAACAAAGAAGGCGATTCCTCCTGCTCGTTTCTTTTGCGGGGTTTTTGGGTGTTTTTTTTTTTTACAAAAATCCAGCATACTTTTTTTTGTGACATGATGTCTGTTCGATCGTGATTTCAGGAGGAAAGTCACACAGAATGTACAGCGGTTTTAAGTTTTTATTGCGGGACGACGCACAGTTTTTAATTAGGTTGCAGCGAGACTGTGAAACAAATCATGGGGTCTTGATACAATATGTAGGCAGAATGGCTTCATTGACTCGGGGCTCTGTGAAGCCTGTGTAACAAGGCACCTGACTGTATGACACCTGCTAGTGCTTCGGTATGCACTGGTTTCTGCCGGCAGTCGGAGTCCAAACCATGATGAATAAGCCACGCGTTCATCATTTTGATTGCTTTACGGCTCAGAATGACGCCATCGCAAACCAATGGGCCTTTGATTAGAAGTATTTTGTGATATGTGATTTGTGGTTTTTATGGTAGAGCGGAGATTTTTAAGCTAGAGCTGTTTATCATAAGGTAGAGCGGAAGGGTCCATAAGGTAGAGTGGCCCGCTCTTGCAAAACCCCTCATGGAGAAGCCAGCCCAAGCGACTTGCAGCTGTAATCGCAGCAAAAGGTGGCACTACTAAGTATTAACGCAAGGTGGCAGAATAATTTTGCACTCCCAATTTTTCAGTTTTTATATTTGTTAAAAAAATGTAAAATATCTAATAAATTTCGTTCCACTTCACAATTGTGCCCCACAATCTATCTTCACAATAAATTACAATTTTATATCTTTATGTTTGAAGCCTGAAATGTGGCAAAAGGTTGAAAAGTTCAAGGGGGGCTGAATACTTTCACAAGGCACTGTATATACACATGATCATATTCCCTCTGCTGCCCAAATAATGCAACTGCATCAGACAGCATAATAAACAGGACGCATCGTCCAGCCCTGAGGTCACTCAGATGCAAATTAGATGTATACCAGAGAGATTTTTGTTTCATATTATAATTCTTAAGATTCTGCATTTGGTACTGTTAAATATCCATAGACGATTTTTTTCCAACTAAAAACAGGTTTATATTATACAGCTCTTAACAAAATAAGCAAAGCTATATTTAGGTGAAATGAGTCAGTAAACATTAACTTGTAAATAAACAGCATGGGTGAGCAGCAGGAAAAACCCACAGCATCTTAGTGTGTGATTAGAACCAGTTCACAGGCTGGTAATTTAGAAAGAGCTAATTAGTGTGAGAAAAGCTGAGAGTCAAACCCAGGTTCGAGAGAGACTGCAGAGTTTGGAACTGAACGCCTCTCGAGCACAAACTAATCAATGCAGTGGGAAAAGCGCTGATTAGTTTGTGTTCGAGTGGAGCATGCACATTTACACCCACACCAAACATGTAAAAATACGGAATGTATTGAATAAATAAATAAATAATAAAACTTTAAAAAGAAGGCAGTAATAGGTATAATAGAAATAGCTCTTGAACCTAATCAATGTGTGTGTGTGTGTGTGTGGGGGGGGGGGGTTGCATTTGATTAGCTTCTCCGCAGTACAATAGAGAGACAGAGGCTCTCCTGACCTTCACCTGCATACAAAGCGTTCTGCACTTCAGGTACCAAAGGCCACACTCCACAAGTTCTTTTCCACAAGTTCCACAAAGGCGCTTTCACAGAGTCACACATGCGACAACACTATTCAATTACTTCCTCGGTGGAGTCCCATTTCCCGCAGGTTCAAACCAGTCGAGCGTAATTTAGTTCAGAGCTGTCGATTCCCCTGAGAATAAAAACATTTCCATTTCTCACATTTTCTTCTGCACTTATCTACAATTCCATCAGCGTTTTTTCAGACGGGGTGCGATAAATAACACTGTCTGATTAGTTACTGTAGAGCTCATGCACAGCTCTCAGATAAACGCTCACTTTGTTTTTCTGTGTTCTTTTGTTACTAAAAAGAAAGATGTGCTGGATTCTCCCATCCTCATCATTGTTTATCATTTAACTGCCAATACAATTCCGGGCTCAGGCAAACAAACCTAGCTGAGCAAATAGACCTGACAGTAGTGGAATAATAATTACAAGGTTTAGAGTTCAAATTGAGGCTCGGTCATTATTCAGCTCATCTGCTAAATAACTACTGTATTTTCACGACTATAAGGTGCACTTAAATCCTTAAATGTGATAAAAATCGACAGTGTGCCTTATAATCTGGTGCACCTTATGTATGGATTCTGGTTGTGCTTACTGATCTGTCAAATGATACCAATTAGAAACACTGCCGTGATGCACCACTAGATGGCAGTATAACAATAGATGCGACGCAAAAATCTGTCAAAATGTTTTAGAATGGTTTTGGTAAGCAACAAAGCTAAAGTGCTTGTTCTAGAAGCATTATGGTAACAATAGTCAGGGTGTTTGTTATGAACTCAAAATGGCGTCTGCTAAGAGACATGCTTATGAAGTGGATTTCAAACTCAAGGCTATAAGGTACATAATAGAGCAGCTGTGAGAAATTTCAACATTAATTAATCAATGGTGTGGAAGTGGAGAACGCAAAAAGATGATTTGTGCCAAACACCAAGATTAAACAGAGAAGACCAAACGCCATGGCCACGATGGCTACAGTTAGAGGACGTTAGTGAACAGAGAACAGCAGGTAGAAGAGTCTCTACAGTCTCTATTCAAACTTTCACAAAGGACTGAATCATCACTAAACGGGTAATTAATAGCAATGAGACTCTGATAATAAGAGAGATCTGGACATGCCTGGTGCTGAAATCGCTCAGACACTGAAGATAATGGATTTATGGAAGAGAATGAACTGAAAAAGTGAGTGTATTGGTTTTTTTATCTTACATTTTTACATTTACTTTCTATTTTTTTTATATCTTACAACTGAACAATGTTTAGAATTAATGTGAATGAGTTTATTAAAGTCTGACCTATTTGACTGTTTTGTTTCTCTGAATGCACCTTATAATTTGGTGCGCCTTATAGTCATGAAAATACGATAATTGGGCAAATACAAACTTTTATTACATTTATTGTATTTAGCAGACACCCTTATCCAGATTGACTTACAACTGATACAGTCTTGCAATTCAAGCAATTGTGCATTAAGAGTCTTGCTCAAGGACCCAACAGTGGTAGGATTTCCCACTGATCACTTTATTAGGTACACCTTGTTTCTACACTCATTGTTCATTTTAACAGCTCCACCTACCATAGAGAGGCACTTTGTAGTTCTATAATTAGAGACTGTAGTCCATCTGTTTATCTGCATACTTTGTTAGTCCCCTTTAATCTGTTCTATAATGGTCAGGACCCCACTGGACAGGCATTATTTGCTGCCTTCAGAGTGCTGATGGCTGGACATTTTTGGTTGGTGGACTATTTTTGGTGTTTTAAAAGTCCAGCAGCAATGCTGTGTCTGATTCACTCATATCAGAACAGCACACACTAAAACCACACCACAGCAGTGTTGAGAATGATTAATCAGCCCAATATTACCTGATCTGTGCTGGTCCAGACCATTCATGAACAGAGTGAAGGGGAGAAACAGAAGGTCTCTAATTTTAGAACTACAATGGTCACCTACGTGGTAAGTGGAAGCAATAAAATAAAAACCAGGGGTGTACCTAATAAAGTGGCAGGTGACTGTATACTTTATTAGACTGTATATTGTCCTATACAAGAGTCTGCAATACCATCCCCTTACTACTCAGTGGTGTGGTTTATGGAAATTTAATCAATCTTGGCTGAATGAGATTGAACTTACACTAATAAGACAGTAATTAAGTATTTAATCATCATACTGTCCCTTAATTGACCAGGTTTCTCAGGAATACAGAGTATTGTCTACTGTAGGCTTATATCTTTAAATGCATTTACACATCTGCATATACATTTGTAAAATGATGCATCCTTAAGCATGGCTTACCTTAAATCAATTTCATGGGTGCAGGAGTAAATATTAGGGGGAAAAAACAGAGTACTGGAGTTTTATATTATAAATGTGTTACAAAGGATTGCTGAAATAGCAGAGCTCACTAATTAGAAGGGGTGTCCACAAAGTTGTGTATACACAGTGCATGTATTTAAGACAGCAAGCGTTCATGACATCAGAAGTGCAAATCTAAAATGGAAAGACAGCGTTTCCTTCAACAGTTAATGAAAGAGGCTCCCAAGATAATAAAACTACACCCAATCTGCAGTTGAGTACACAGCCTCAGGTCATTTACCGTGACAAGTATGAAAACACTGCACCCAGCCAGCCTGTCCTAACCTGTACTGCAGCCTAAAAATAGATCTACTGGTGCTCAGCATTTTGCTGTGGCCTGCACTTCAGTGCTCCGATCACTAGATGGCGCACATGACCGACCCAGTTCAATTTAATTAGCCTAATGTGTATGCACTGCTAAGCACATAAATAAATACATAAGGTATGAATATACTGTATATAAAGTAGTATAGAAACTTTCAGATTTGAAAGTAAATACAGCAAATAAAATTATGTGAAATAATTTCACATTAAAAAAAAACCCCAAAAAAACCAGAAGAATCTACAACTACCTGCAATATTATGGATTCGCCACTCGGATGTTCTTTCAATTGTTTAACTTTGTAGAAAGAAATGGGACAAAGTTTTTAGCTTTAAATAGTGCCCATCTGTAATGGCGGAGCTCTGCTTAGCAGGTTTAAAATGGTGAAGAGCAAAAGTCCTGTTCAAACGTGTACAGCTACTAGTACTTCACAAAATACCTGAACCAGAGAGAACATCAGAAGCTTCTTACCTGGGCTGTGGACAAAAAGAACTGGACTGTTAGTGGTGCAAAAATCCTCTTTTCAGATGAAAGTAAATTTTGCATGTGATCTGGAAATCAAGGTCCCAGATTCTGGAGGAAGAGTGGAGAGGCTCAGTCAGTGATGATTTGAGGAGTCATGTCATCTGAAAATAAGACTTTGGACCACTGAGTAACAGTCCAGTTCTTTTTCTCCATAGCCCAGGTAAGAAGCTTCTGATGTTCTCTCTGGTTCTGGAGCAGCTTGATATGAGGAAGGTAACATTTGTAGATCATATCTAGGATTCGTCTGTGTGTAGTGACTCTTGATCTTATATAATATTCTAATTTTCTTAGACACTGAACTTTGGGTTTTCATTAACTGTAAGCCACAATCATCATAAATGTCAAGAAATAAAGGCTTGAAATGTTTCACTCTGTGTATAATGAATTTATATAAAATATAGGTTTCACTTTCTGCAATGAGGGACAAAAATATTGAACTTTTTTCATGATGTTCCCATTTTTTGTGAAGTACTAGCAGATATGGCAGCTTGATAGAATTTAATTCCAGCGTTATGTACTTGATTTTTAATGGTTAATTAAATTTGAATCAATTTGAATTTTAACTTTTTATGATTAAAAGAAAATCTGAATTAGAATACAAAAGTAGTTTATTGTCCGTTATATTTTCACAATGGGTTAAAAAAAAAACAATAAAACAACTAAAAGTGCCACTGGTCAAGGAATTAGGGTACAAGAAATAGTATACTTTTAAATGCTTCTTTATTATAATTTATATCACATTAAGCAATCTGGTGGATTTGCATATTAATAAATATAAAGGTACCAAAATCACCTGCACTTTTACCCTCATCAAAACCAGATTTTATCAATAGGCAAATTAGAAATACCTCCTTCCCTTGGTAAACCAATTTTGATTGTCCTTTATTTGCATACCATATGACAGGCTCTTCTACACTGCCTGTCCAAAAAAGGTCACGACCTGTGTGTGCAGTGCTATGATCTGGGGCTGGTACAGTTCTAGGTCATGTTTTGGTTCAGTAACATTATGCACCCAAACAATGAGGTCAGCGGATACCTGAATATACTGAATCACCAGGTTATTCCATCAATGGATTTTTTCTGGTCCGGCCATATTCAAAGATGATCCAATGCCAGGATTCATCAGGCTCAGATTGTGTGAAAGTGGTTCATTGCCTGTTTTGTTTAACTCCAATTTTCAGTTTTGTGTCTTTAAAACAATGCAGTGGCAATAGTTTTACATTCTTGACAAGCCTTAAAAAAAACTAAATGACATGACTGGAATTTAAGAAATCAATAAATAAATAAAACAACATGCTCAAAATAAATCCCATATAGAATAAATGATACAGTGCACACTCTCCCACACAAACACCTGACTGAGCACAGGACACAGGATTCAGCAATCACTCAATCATACACTCCTACCTTCATTTTTCATAATGTAGTGAACGATTTGGCCCACGGTGTCCGTGTTGCCCTCACTGTAAGTGTCATTCAAGTCTGTGAAGAGAGAAAGAAATCATAAGACCATTTCAACAGGATCAGGAACACATCTGGAAAAATTTGTAAAGCAAAACTGACAAAATGACAACAGCAGAGCTATCAGAGTGCATGTTTGCCAAAAATAAAATAAAATAAAATAAAAGGGTACTTGGGGTTGTACTCATCATTCTTCTTCCTCCACACATGACGAGTGGAGTTTAAACCGAAAAGTTCTATTTTTGTCTCATCAGACC
>JAVSBU010340660.1:0-10639 GCA_033118015.1 Loricariichthys derbyi | reverse complement strand
TTTTTTAAACCTGTTGTATCCAGCCACTTGGCGAGCAGAAGATAAATCTGAGTGCCGTGTTGTGCCAAACACATTTGCTTTGCAAAGTGGAACTTTAGTAGTTCAATACAAGTTCCACTTCTTACTTAACATTTTGTTTATTTATATATTTATTTAATCAAACATTACATAATTAAACCGGAACCAACAGATGGAGGGGGGACAGAAAAGAAAAGAGAACAAAAAAACAGGAGGAAAAAGGGTCTGTCCAAAAAGCTGCTGTATCAATATCAAAGGGCATCATGGCACCAACTGCTGCATATGAAAGAAAAAACCAGAACACAAGCACACAAAGGAAAGCGATATCAGCATCGCATATGCGTGGGCCAGAAATCTGAACAATTTTGCATATTTATATATGTATGTATGTGTATGCGCGCATGCATGCATGCAACTGGGTGAATGTCTGTATGTCTGCGTGTGTATATATGTTCGCACTTGTCTAAGTGTGCATATGTATATATACTAGTAGGCATACATATCAATGTGTTTTATTTTTGAACAATAATGAGTTAAAACACTATGAAACCATTCACTACGATACATTTTCTGTACAATATAGTAATTTTTGCCTTTATCTTTTATAAAATGTAATACAGTACACAATATTTACCTATAACAAAAGGAATATTAATGTTGTTTTCTGCCTTCAAGACTGCAATTCTCTTTTCTTTCAGCAGTGTCAAAACGGTTTGCTCAAGCTAGTTTTCTGTCTTTCAGACGTTAAGATGTATACGAGTCTGGTTTTTATTTTATCTTCTAGTTTTTCAGATCTCAGACATTAAATTGAACAAACATTGATCTGATGGACTTTAAACTGCGCCTACTTGTAGTAATAATCCACTTACAATTGTTTCTTCATGCATATTTGATCAGGAATGGGTCCTGATAAGAATTCAACCATGTGCCTTTACACCAATTGGCTATAACATTAAAGTCCCATTATGTTTTACAATCAAATTATATAGGGTAAAAACCTAACCTAGTTGTTATACCAACCAAAATTGGACTGAATTATTCAGCCTGGGGATATAACAGATCTAAGGCATTTAGAAGAAATAATTGGGGAAAACCCTCGGAGATTCCAAGTGGTCAGACTGAGCAGTTAATATGATAAATTACGGTCCGAATGAAATTATCACGTGACTGGCGCGTGCCACGAATATTTAAAATGTAATTGACGATTCAAAAGACATTATTGGTCTTGTTTTATATCAAATACAACAAGTGTGTTTTAGACATGTTCTCCAAGTATTTCAAAATAAGCGATAATACGTACGTATCTGTCAGAATTGCTCACTGTGTCCGTCTTGTTTGGTGTCATGTGACCGAAAATAGCATATCACGTAATGCTATGACGTAGCACTCACTAACATGGGAAACGGCGCACGATATGTTCATAACCAGATTTTGTAAAACACATAAAATAAAGAAACTAATGTCATAAGTCATTAGAAGGTGTGTTTTATGCATGTGAGACATTTTTATAACATACTGGGACTTTAAAACAACTGACAAATGACGTGAATGTCATCGTCCAGAGCATCGCACTATCAATATTATGGAGGGAAACCAAGTCCTGGCATTCATGTGAATGTTCTCTTGACAAAAGACCAAACCCTATCTTCATGTCAATGGTATTTCCAAATAGTAGTGGTCTCTCTCAGCAGGATAACACACCCTGTCACCTTGCCAAATTCTAAAGATTGTTTAGAAATGGTTTGAGGGGCACAAGAGAGGTGTTGACTTGCCTTCCAAATTCCAGAGCACAATCCAATCATGAATCTTTGAGATGTGGTGGGCAAATCCATGGAGGCCCCTGCTAATAGGTTGGTGCCAGATGCCACAAGCCACCTTTAGAGGTCTTGTGGAGTCCATGCTCCGAAGGCTCAGAGCCTTTAAGGCACGAGGGGGACCTACACCGTTTTAATATTATGGTTGTTAATAGTAAGAGCTGTCTCCAGTCAAGCACGTTGAAATTCGAAGACTGTATCCGTATGCTGCGTAATGGGTAAATCATCTAATAAAACCAGACCACCCACTGCTAGGTTGTTTATAGTTTTTATTTGCAATAGCTGGTTTCTACATGAAAGGTTGTGCTCTTACAAAATCTCTAATTTCCTTTAGAGGACGATGCCAACTTTGGGAGTTCACATTGTAGACACAGACGGCTGTTAAAAATGTCCTTGATTGCAGCCATAACAAGTGCTACTGTTTTTGTTGCAATGAGTGGTTTGTGGAATATTTTGGAAGGCAGTATCTGTTCAAAGTGAAAATACAAATTATAAAGTTTCATGCATTTTTTTTTTAGCCATCCATACAGGGATACAGCCATCACAAATTGTTTTGGTTATGTTAGAAAGTAATGGGTGGGAATTTGGTGTCAGATGTGTCATGGAGAGACAGATGTGTTGACAGCTGTATCTGATGTTACTACACCATGTCCCAAACCTCCTCCTGAAGTTATTTGGGTAATTTGATATAAATACATCTTTGTTCCATTTGCAAAGAGTGTTAAAATCTTTCATTCAGGAAAGACAGATCAACACAATGGCGTTGTCAGTTAACTACTGGAACTAGCTTGTTGTAGAATTTTAGGTTTTATTATTGAGGTCCACACCTCAGAGTCACAGTGACTCAAAAGCCTGAAAAGTACTAGTTGTGTATTTATGGCAGATGCTACATACACTCAGTGTAAATACCAGTACCATACTATTTTTACTAGGTGTACATGGCAGCATCACACTAATTAAACTTAATGTAAATAGAAATCCACCAAAGATGACATTTACACTGTGTATAGAGTAACTTCAATCTAGTTACACTAACTATAGCTGTACAGTATAGTCACTGATTTACTAGGCGGAGTTAGTCCTATTTCCACTTAGTAGTCAAAGTCAAATTTATTTGTATAGCCCTTTTTTTTACAATGGTGCATTGTCTCAAAGCAGCTTTACAACTTGTTATTCCTGATTTGAGTAACAGTGGAAAGGAAAAACTCCCTAAATGTTAATAGGAAGAAACCTTGGGAAGACCAAGACTCAAAAAGGGGCCCATCCTCCTTGGGTTTAAAGGTATAGGTAATAACCAGTAGGTTCACATAAATACCTTAAACAATCAGGAAATTAAAAATGCCGTAGTTCAGTACATAGTCATTTTTAACGTCTCAGCACACGACCTCCCCATACAACTGAAGGAAGGCGAGAGTCACTGTTCTTAGCATCTCTGTGTGGGACCAGGATGAATAAAAACCACAGCACGTGCTGCACTGGAACACTGGCTCAGAGAGAAAAGAGGAAATGTAGTTATTGTTAAAAGTACAAAATCTATTGACAAAAATAACAATTGTGTACCATTAAGTGCAGCATGAGACTCCGGAAGCAGTAACTATAGCAGCATAGCCAAAAGGTTTTTAAAAGTGAAGAACCAGAGGGAAACACAGCCAAGAGGGATCACATGAGACATCAGCAAACCACCTCCCCAGCAACCGACAAACTGATGTGGTTGCATAAGAGAAACAGGGAGACAGCACCCAACATCCCAGATCACCATAAGTCTCAATGAACCCCCTGGCACTGCCCTAAATCTAACATAAGAATGCGCACCTTGGGACCCAAAGGGACCCAATGCCAGGCTAGCCAACAGCTAAGGCTTAATAAGGCGGACATGCCAGACGAATTGGTACAAATGGACAATTCATTTTTAGATAATCTGGAAATTTATATATCTAAAAATTAATTAACCATTGACTAAACCATGGACCCACAGCCTTCTCCAGCACATCCCAAAGATTCTCAATGGGGTTTAGGTCTGGACACTGTGGTGACCAAACCATGTGTAAAAATGATGTCTTGTGCTCCCTGAACCACTCTTTTACTATTTGAGTATTGTCACCTTGAAATATGGCCGTGCCATTAGGGAAGAAAAAAAATCCATTGATATAATAACTTGGTGGTTCAGTATATTCAGGTATCCGCTGACCTTATTCTTTGGGCTCATAACATTGCTGAACCAAGACCTGATCAACTGCAGCAGCCCCAGATCATAGCACTGCCCCCACAGGTGGTGACCTTTTTTTTTGGGCCAGGCAAGTGTATATCATGGCGCAACCTATATTAAAAATACAACCGCTCTTGAGTCATTACATCACTCAGTGTCATGTGCTGGAGCGTCATGTCATTTATTTAAATTGAAAACAAAAGTGATCATTGCATAACCATGCCTTTTCCACACTACAGTTCCCAGTGCTCATCACTGCCAGCACTTGACTCATTACGTCAGGTGCTGCTGACTTCTGAGTGTTTGAATAGTACTGCCTCTATTATGTGTACTACTTGTCACTTGCCTGCGAAAAATGTCTGGCCATCATAAAACAGGGACTACCTTTATAATCTAATTCATGGCTGAATGACTAGTAAACTAGTATGAGTGAACCCTTGTGCCACCTGCTGACAGGAAAGAGAATTGGAGTCTTGAAAGCCATGAAAAAACATTATCGCTCTAGGTACTTTTTCATTTTTCTTAAATGTTCCAAATTTTTTAAAGGACACAAAGGTAAGAGTTACTTTGTTGTACATTATTGGGCAATATGATTTTGTATTTTTTTTTAATTAATATTATTGTTTCAAATTAAACACCATGTGCAAAGCATCTAAACTACTGTAAGACTGGTAATGTCTGGTCAGTGTCCTGTTTGACAGAACATAATGCAAAACGGCTGATATCTGGTTATTAAGTAGAAAGAAAACACAGCTCCACTGATGTAATGTTATTTTCTGGTGTGAGAAAGCTTAAGGAAGTTCTCTCTCACATGAGTAATGGCCCGTTAAATCTAATACTCACACTTTATTTTCCACATGCTCCAGGCCCAGATAAAGAACATCAGCCACATAGCTGCAGATGGCAACCGGAGCGCAACGTGGCCCGTGGGTGTCCCTCCACCCTTTGAGCCCAAGAATCGTTTTGAGGTGCTGCGCTGGGACTACTTCACAGAGGAGCAGCTGTACTCGTGCGCCGACGATGCCGCCAAGTGTCAGCTGAGCGGTGCGGATCGCGACGACGTGGCTGACGTTATCCAGGTAGCCGTGGCCGAGCTGAGTAAGAAATACTCTCCTGCGCTACACCTGACCGCACCACGGTTAGTGAACGGATACCGCCGCTTTGATCCTACCCGTGGCATGGAATACACGCTGGACCTGCAGCTCCGAGCTGAGACCGATTCGGGCTTTGGGGAACTGCTTGAGCGGCGTGTCCATTTGTTGCGCCCTCTGAGTCGGGTGGAGATCATTCCCATGCCTTACGTCACAGAGGCCACACGGGTGCACATCTTACTTCCACTGACCAGGGCCGACCGCTCGGCGGCCCTCCGCTTTCTGGACCACTGCACCTCAGGTTTGTTCCAGCCAGCCGAAAATGCCATCCTCAGCTTCCTCTTTCTATACGAGACAGCTGAGGCACAGATGGTGAGCAAGGATGACATTTTTGCAGCGGTCAAGACCAAAGTTAACGAGGTCGAGCGGCGCTTCCCAAATATCAAGGTTCCGTGGATCAGCATGAAGACCGAAGCCCCAGGGCTTTTGCGCGTGCTGGATGTGGTGTCGAGGAAGCATTCGGCAGACACGCTGTTCCTGCTCGCCACCCCTGACACCATAGTCAACTCAGAATTCCTCAATCGCTGCCGCATGAACGCCATCAGCGGCTGGCAGGTTTTCTTTCCCATCCACTTTCAAAACTTCGACCCCCGCGTGGCCTACCCTGACCAGGCGGCGCCCACGACTTCAGATTTAGTGCGTGAGGCGGGGCACTTCGACCGGCACTTTTTTGAGGAGGCCTGCTTCTACAACAGCGACTACATGTCGGCGCGGGGCCGCTTGGACTCCGACGCGCACGAGGACGAAGACCTCTTGGAGAGCCTGGATGCCTACGAGGTCTTCGTGCGCTACTCGGGCCTGCATGTTTTCCGGGCTGTCGAACCGGCGCTGCGCCAGGACTACCGGAACCGCACGTGCGACGCCCGGCTGAGCGAGGACGCCTTCCACCGCTGCCTCCAAAGCAGGAGCGAGAGCACCGGATCCCGCTCGCAGCTCGCCATGCTCATGTTCGAGCAAGAGCAAGGCAATAGCACCTGAGCTAAGCGGTAAAGCTGAGATTTCTACGGATGTTTTTTTTCCTGGTGACAAAAAGAGCAAGCCACTGCTCGCTCCCACAAGGGCAGAATGGGAACCTGCATTCCAAGGAACTGTTTGAGGGCACGCGATTGGTGCATTTGGTGCAAGGAAGTTTTTCCGGGGGTCTGACTCATGGATGAAGCAATGATCCACGAGTAGCTTTGTTTGTGACAAACCTAGGGAAGGACGAGGATGGAAAAACATCCAGTTCAGTCTTAGGTTCTGAGAATCTCTCCATTGCCTGTGTGTTTTAGTCCACCCACGTTAGCCAAGCATTCCTGTCTCCCACCCACACCTCCTTTCCTGTTCGCCGTCTGGGGCAACGAGCTGCCTATAGCCTGCGTGCCTTTCCACGTTTACTTCTTCACGGTTCACTTTCATTATTTGTAAAGAACTCTGAGGGCAGTAATGCATTTGTCTATTTGTAAGGGCTGGAATTTTACTACTTGACGAAACAAACGCTTTACAAGGATCTGAATGTAGTGTGTGTGTGTGTGTGTGTGTGTGTGTGTGTGTGTGTGTGTGTGTGTGCGCGTGCGTGCATCGAGTGCCTGGCCTTGACCTCTTGTTTTACTGACATTCTGATGAGATTATTCTATGATTATTTATATTGTGTAATATATATCAAACTATAAATCCCTATATATGACGCCGCACGTAGCTGCTGCAGCCACCAGGCCCGATTAGCTGTTAGAGAAGATTGAGTTATAACAAAGACTAATTTTTTGGCAAACAATATATCCTCAAAAGGCGTGCAATATTGAACACAAATATTAAGTGCAATACAAATTTTCAATATAAATGCAATCCAGTTAACTCAGATTAGTCTGTACACTACATGGCCAAAAGTATGTTGAACCCCATTAAGTGTGCTAACTTTAGCCGATATAACTATTTACAGTTCCATATAACCAGGAGAACAGTTGTGATAGTGACTGCTTCTTTCCACTGGGAGAGTCTTGGAAGATTCATTTGGGCTGGTCAGTTGCTCCATACACTCTAAAGGCTGTAAGGACTGGTGTGGTTAATACCATAACCCTCGGTGCAGATGTGCTACTGAGGACTGGAAGCTGTGACTATGAAGGAAGAACTAAAAAAGATCCAAGTCAGTCTGTGATGATGCTGTCTGGGAAATGAGAGGTTGGTCATGACCAGAACAAGCAAGGGTCGAACAATATCATTCTGTGAAATGTCAAAAGCCATGTGAAACATTTGGAGCAACAGCATCTCCATGTTTTGGACCATAATGCTTGCGACACTGAGTCTGTGTTTACAAGTACGGGATTTAGAAGACACTCTCGTCCAGAGAGACTTATCTGATGCAGTCTTGCAATGTAAAATCCAAGCAAATGAGGTTGCTCAAGTGCCCAAAGTGATGGAACTTGGATCTTGTGACATGTCGAGTCTTATCCAGTTAGTCACCACTGCTCATGAAAAAATGATGGAACCACGACTCTTGGAGGACGATCTTTTAATTATTCCATTTTGTAGAAAAAAATAATCAAACATGCCACAGAACTATCATTTTTCTTAATTCCAACCTAAAAAGAAAGAAATATAATTGATGTGGTCAGTCAGAATTACTTTTTTAGATCAAGTGTAGGAAGAAATTATGGAAAATTAGTCATCATTACCATACATACTTATAACTGATGGATTAAGAAGTGTCCAAAATTTCAATGTAGACTTTGGCATTTATTGATGATGTAATGATTGCCATCTCCTCCGTAACTTTACACGACATGCAGGCCCATTTTATCAGTGACAGTGGAAATTTACACGTTTTCTCTCTAGGCAGTTATCAACATAAATTTCTTTGGACCAGCACCAAACCGCCCAATGCAAAGTCATAATTCGTCACTGAATATCTCTTTTCTTCAGTCACTCAGAGTCCATGATTGCTTTTCTTTAGCCTACTGGAACCTTGCTCTTGTCTGTTTAGGTGTTAATTATGGTTTTCCTTTAGCTTTTTTGTATGTAAATCCCATTTCTTTTAAGCAATTTCTTAGTTTGGTTACTATTGAGTCCACTTTCCACCAAGTTATTTCTCATTTGTTTTGTTGTGCATTCTCTTGATGCTTTGATGTCTTCTTTGATCTACCAGCATGCTTCCTTTTTACAATCTTCCCATTTTGTTTGTACTTAGTCCAGATTTTAGATACCGCTGACTGAGAAGGAGCAACATCTTTTGCAAAGTTCCATGATGATTTACCTTCTTAAAGAAGTTTTATAATCATTTCCTTTGTTTCCTGTCTGTAATTTTTTTTTCTTTTTCTACAAAATCAAAATTGAAAGAATGTCCTCAGAGTGGTGATTCCATAATTTTTGCCATGGGTTGTAGATGCAGTGTAATTGCTGTTATTTCATTCATGCATTAGCGTATCCTGAGACTCAAGGTTTCTTCATGGTATATTCTGGAAATACTGGGCCCATACTCAACTAGTGTCATTTTGGAGGTTCTAATCAACCTCCCGGCATGTTTTTGGAACATGGGAGGTAATGAGTACCCAAAGGACATGTGGTCAATGCCTGAGTCGTAAAGTCAAAGGCTGCAGACAAAGCAACACTGACTCTAGAAAGCAACATTACAGCAAAAACTGTCACGATGTACCGTGCAAAGCGTCAGCTTGAGTGATGCACACCACCACTGAACTGCAGAGTTAAATGGAGATTCACCATCTGACAATCTGACCACCGAATGTAGGTCGGTCAGAGGCTGGCGCAGGCTCCCAGCCCAAATGTGCAGTTATTTTTGGGTTCTTGATAGGCTTGGCTGTTTTGCACCTAAGGGACTTTCAATGGATGGAATCATTCATACAGAATTCCCGTTCCAGTTTGGACCCTAGAATTCATTAGATGGAAGCAAAAGTGCTCTCCGAATAAAACACCATACGGCCCATGACCAGGTTCTTGTGCATAGTTAAAGAAATTACCGAGCTTGGTGTGGAAGAACCTGGCAGATCTATTCACAGCCATGGAATCAAACTCATGCAACAATTTGGGGATGAATTGGAAAGCCAATCCTTGCAGTCATGCTCAAATGGAATGCATGGCCTCCTGAGAAGTGGAGAAGTTAGAACCAATGCCATATTAATTTTCATAGCTTTAGACATCAAATTGGGTGTGCACAATATTTGGCCATTTAGGTAACTCGCATCTGATGACACAAATACACTATAAAAAAGTATGTTTTACAGATTTTTGAACATAGTACTGTTCTGCACACTTTTTCCTCAACTCAGCTGCTGGACTAGTGGTCTACAAACTCTAGAAGAGGTGCTTAACTTTCTAAATAAATTGCAGCATCCTCTCATGCTGAAATTACATATAGTGGTTCACACTAAACTGTCCTCTGTGTCCATATTTATTGGTTGAACACACTCATTTAGTATTTGGAGAAAAAGGATTCATTTTTGGTTATAAATGAAAGTAAGGAGACAGTTTGCAGAGGATTGTTTTATTAACCTGGACATACAAAATCAAAGTTAAAGACTCGAACACCATGATCTCATGATGACTAATAAAGAGCCTGATGTCCACAATATACATCACACAAAACCTGAAATCTACACTAATACCGGTATTATTTTTGAGGTAGTAGTACTAGTTGATGTTCTAAATGTTGGATCAGTGGTATTTAAACTTTGCTAGGCAAAATACAAAATCTCTGTGATACAAATGAGACAAAAAGCAGAAGCTTTCCATTAAAAACCAATTTAAACATGCAGTCGATTTATGCATTTAATGGTGGCTATGCTTAATTTTGTGTACTTTGTGATATATTTCAAAAGTAGTTCTGCCACATGGTTTAAATACCACTGTTCTGGATGTTCTAATGCTGTGTGTGGGGTCCATTTCCATGTTGATTTCAGAAGTAGCTGAATGAGAGTGATGTTTTAAAGAAATTAATAAAAGATTCACAATAGAAAAGACTTGGGTTGTGTTTTTTTAGAATCTGCAGAGAATGGATTTCAGTTTATTTTGGGATAAATATAAACAGTGCTGCATACCGTACTGGATGTGACTTATGTAGTTTTTGATCCTAGTCACTAGATGGCATTAAAGGCAAAGCCATAATTTCTTGGCTCATGTCAATAGAATTATTCCACTCGGTAAGGATTTTACAATTGACTGCTAAAAGGAATTTAAAAAAACAAAACCTAAAATTGTTAAATAATCTTTTAATGGTCCTAAAAATAACTAGCTGTAGGGTATGGAAGTGGTTTGGAGGGAAGTAGCTATTTTTATTGCCATGCCCTTATTTTTATTGTTATTGGGTTCTTTTGCCTTTTCATTGTTGAAGAACGATTAAGAGAATTTGATTTCTGTGTCACCTATACATGACCCTTAGGCACTCTGACCAGCTTAAAATATATATTGTCAAAAATTGTGGCTGCTATGAATCTCTCTCTCTCTCTCTCATTATATATATA
>JAVSBU010340651.1:0-10639 GCA_033118015.1 Loricariichthys derbyi | reverse complement strand
TATCCTGCAAGAAGAATGGCTTAAAATCCCTCTGACCACTGTGCAGGACTTGGATATGTCATTCCCAAGATGAATTGGTACTGTATTGGCCGGGAAAAGGAGGCCCTACACCATACTAATAAATTATTATGGTCTAAAACCAGGTGTTTCAGTTTCATTGTCCAACCCCTGTATAAAATTCATCTACAAAAATCATACTAATAAAATAAATATATATATACCACGATAATCCAACAAATGAATGCTCAGCACAGAACTTCATTAGGGAATTTTTAGAAGCAGTTGTGCTAATTAACTCTGTACATGTTCTGGAACTAATTGAGTAGCTGCAAAGTGAACCTCTAATCTATGTATTGGTGGACAGTAACTAAGTATATGTAATTTGTTACTATACCTATGTAGTGTTTTTATGTATCTGTATTTTACTGAAGTATTTCCTTTTTTTTAATGACTTTTTAGTTTTACTGCACTACATCTCAAAGACAAATATGTATCTCACAAAAGTAAGTACACCCCTCTCATTTCTGGAAATATTATATTTTGTCTTTTCATGGGACAACACGGTATAAATTAAACTTGGATATAACTCAGTGTACAATTTAATTCATATAGCAATATAAATTTACCTTCTTCTGAAAATAACTCAACACAGCCATTCTAAATAGCTGTCAACAAAAGTGAGTACACCCAGCAGGTGAACATGTCTAACTTGTGCCCAAAGTGTCAATATTTTGTGTAGCCACCATTATCATCTGCCTTAATCCTCTTGATCATGGAGTTGACTAGAGCTGTACAGGTTGCTACTAGAATCCTTGTACTATCCTCCATAAAAACATCACAAAGCTGGTGGATGTTAGACACCTTGTGCTCCTCCACCTTCCTCTTGAGGATGCCCCACAGGTGCTTAATTGGGTTTAGGACATAGCACAGGTCACATGTTGCCCGGATGAGGAGAGGACACTGGTGAGTTTTGGCTGCAGCTTCTCCCTCTGGAAAGTAAAGTAATGTTTTTCAAAAGTTAGTAACTTTTGGATTAAAACTTACCTGGATCTGTTTCTGCTGCCTGCAGTGAAGGATTATTTGGTCATTAATTCACATGGTTTTGACTACCCACTGGAAGTGACTGCTTTGCTGCAGGGTGGCCTGGGTTAACCCTCGCCCCTCTGTGTAGTTAGTTCCATCACGGCCAAAACTCTAATTTCCTTCTGATATATGCAGCATCTGATCCCAATGTTCAGCATTGTTTTTATTCTGTTTCATCTGTTCCTGTCTTCAACCACTGTTTCCACCATGGTTCTTTACTACACACCTCTTCAGCTACGCTGCCTAATCCACTCGATGCCATGGACATAACCGCAGAAATAAAAAAAAAAAAAAAAAAAAAACTTTGGATTTTACACCAGTGCCACTACATCAATGGAGGCTTCCGTCGTAATTTCATCTACAATTTTACATCCATCGACAGTAGTCCAACAACATAGACTGATATCTACTCCACTTCTGTGTCAAATTTCCACAACAACAAGGTTCATCAGAAAAACCGTCATGCCAACACTTTCAACCTCCGCTCCATTCCCACTTTCTCCAATGCCTCTCCAGATGAAAACTCAATAAAATTCACACTACTCAATACAAGCTCACTCATCAATAAAAGCCTAATACTTAATGAATTCATATTAGACTCGCAACTTTGGTTGATTGAAACATGGCATAAACCCCAGGATTATTTTACCCTCAAGAAGTCACCCCTACTCGATTTTTATATTTGGACAAACCATGCACTGTGGGCCATGGGGGAGGTATAGCTGCCATTCACCTGCAATCCCTCAAACATCTGCCTCTTCCCATTCCTGCTGTTCCCTCTTTTGAACATCTATCCTTCAAACTCCCTGGCTCCACTCCTCTGATTATTGTTTACTGCCTACTGAAACCCATCCTTCATTTCAAACTATACAGAATTTATTACACAACTCTGCTCCATGTTCATATCCATATTACTTACAGGTGACTTCAACACCCATATCAATTCTCCTACTGAAAAAATCTGTGCTGACTTATTGGACAATTTAAATAGTTTTAATTTCACCCAGCATGTCAATTTTCCCACCCACTCCCATCCACTGGCCTCCACATTGACACACTTTCACACACAGATCTCACTATCTCAGACCAGCTGGCCATACCTTTTCATATTAACATACCCAGCTCTAACCACACTCAAACTCGTACCATATATTTTTGCAAGCTTAAGTCCCTCTGTCCCATCACCCTTTCCACCTACATATCCAATACCATATCTACATCCATTCTTGCTGAAGAACCCATCAATCGTGGCGTGGTAACACAATGCAATAGCACAATTTCTTCCTGCCTTAACCAACTTTCTCCTATAACTACTGCATCTGTTTCCCTTACCTGTTCAGCCTCTGGTACACATCTGACCCACACATACATAAAAAAAAACAAAAAAACAACGTAGACAAAGGAAACACCCATACAAGAAAACCGGACTTACAGTACACAAACAAGCCCTCAGTGACCACACTGATTGTTTTTATAACTGCACTCACTTCAATTTACACATCTTTTTACTACAACTCAAGCACCTTTTTTCTACCATTAACAAGCTACTCAACCCTCTGGATATGAAAACACAATCATTCACTACAGACAAATGCAATGACTTCTTGATTTTCTTCAAATCTAAAATAGACAATATCCATCAACAGCTTTCCAAACAAACATCTTTCCAAAATCAAACTCTCTGTAACACTGGGTAATGAAGATTGATGCTCGCTGAGTAAAAGGGTAATTAAGGTTTTAATAACTAGAACCAAACAAGGGCAAGGCAGGAATCATGGTCGGTAAGGCAGCCCAGGAACAAAACACGAGTAAACGAAGTAGACAAGGCAAACAGGTACAAAGGGCAAATCCAACAATTGAGAGAACTGGAGTAACAAAGAAGGGTCAAAGCCAAGAGATCAATCTGAACAGGGTATAGCAAACGCTCGGCAAGGCAACTAATGTCGGCAATACTTCACGAGTAGTACACGGGAAAAGCGTCCTTATATTGAGCCCGGTAAACGACCCTCAGCTGCCGATCGCTAATACTCAGGCAAAGGTGGGCGTGTCGATAACGCATCTTCGCCCTGAGTCCTCTGGGAGATGCAGTCCTGAGTATCGATCTGCACTAAGTTCTTGAGGGCGTGACAGTACCCCCCAAACCTCCAGAGATGATCACACGAGCAGGACGGCAATGGGGACCGTGCCCCCCTACCGGAGGGCCCAGAGGAGAGTGACTTGGGGACAGAGTTGGGATGGGTAGAAGACCTCAGACTGGAGTGACATCTCCTGGAGTCAGAACTGGGCCTGATGACCTGGGTTCGGGCAGAGCGCCTCTGCTGATCTCCTGAAGCATCGACGACGAGTCTGGGACGGCCTCTCCGCCAAGGTGCAGGATGCAACGGATGGCTCTGATGGAACTCCTCTACCAGTAGGGAATCCAGCACATCTGCCATGGGGATCCAGCATTGCTCCTCCAGACCGTATCCCTCCCACTCAACCAGGTACTGCAGGCCTCTCCTACGCCATCGGAAATCCAACAGCCGACTACACTGGACCCTCCCCCAAGTCCACCGGAGGTGGGGACATGGGCTCGGCTGAAGATTCATTCCGGAGGCCAGGGGTAAATGGCTTCAGAAGAGACACATGGAATGAAGGACATACACGACATTGAGCAGGCAAGTTTAAATGATATGTAACCTCGTTAATTTTCTTTAAAATTACAAAAGGGCCAATATATTTAGCTGCAAATTTTTTACTCACCTGGTGTGGACTGAAGTCCCTGGTTAACAGCCATACTCTGTCTTCCGGGTTGTAGATTGGAGTATCGCTGCGATGTTTGTCCGCCTGGATCTTGTGACGTTTTATGATGTTCTCAATGTGTTGGTGGGTCTCCTCCCACATTCTCTCGCTGCATTCAAGCCACTCGTCCACCGCTGGGATATCAGAGCTTTCGGCTGACCATGGCATAAGGGGCAGTTGATAGCCTAGCATGCACTGAAATGGGGTCAGTTTCGTCGAAGAACTGGTTAGAGAGTTCTGTACAGTTTCAGCCCAGGGAAGATACTTTGCCCAGTCCTGGTTGTTCTCTGAACAGTATATTCTCAAAAATCTGCTCAATTCCTGATTCATTCTCTCACATTGTCCATTAGATTCTGGATGATATTCCGAAGACAAACTGACTGTGACCCCTAAACCATTCATGAAAGCAGACCATACCTGCGAAATGAACTGAGGACCCCTATCAGACATGATATTTTCAGGGATTCCAAAGAAACAGAAGATATTATTGAAAATGCACTCAGCCATCTCAAGCACTTTGGGTAATTGTGAAAAAGAGATGAAATGAACCCCATGTGAAAACCGGTCAACAATAGTCATAATAACGGTGTACCCCTGTGACTCCGTAGATCAATAAGAAAGTCTACAGCCAAGTGTGACCAAGGACGACAAGGAGTGGGGAGAGGTACTAACTTTCCTGCTAGTAGTGTACAAGGCATTTTACTCTGAGCGTAGCTAGAACACGAAACTACAAACTCATGGATATTTTTGCACATGTCTTCCCACCAGTATTTATTAGTTACCGAGTTCTAGTTTCGCCAGGATGACCCGACATGATAGAAGTATGGGCCGAGGTGATAAGCCTACCTCTACACTGTTTTGGGACAAATGCCTTGTCACTCGGACACTGTTCCAGAGATGGAGTCTCCTAATTGCTTCGTTTGATCTCCTCCGAGATCTCCCATCTGATTGGGGATACAATTATACCTGGGTCCAGCACTTCCTCGGGTTCCCTAGATTCGTTCTCCTCTTCCTCAAAAATTCGCAATAAGGCATCAGCCTTAGTGTTGTGAGGACCCACTCTGTAAGTTATGGTGAAATTGAATCAGGAAAAAAAAGGGGGACCATTGGGCCTGCATCGAATTCATGCGCTTAACTGATCTTAAATATCTGAGGTTTCTATGGTAGGCGAGTACTATAAAAGGATGTTGTGCCCCCTCTAGCCAGTGATGCCACTCCTCCAATGCCAGCTTCATGGCTAACAGTTCTCTGTCACCGATCGCATAGTTTCTCTCTGCTGACATTAACTTGCCTCGAATGTAGGGGTCGGGGCTGTGTTGTCACAGAATGGGGGAGCACCCAACAAACTATCCAGTAGCATACTTCTCGCACATCTACCTCTGCTACAAAAGGTCCATTCGGATTAGGGTGTTTTAACAAGGGAGCTGTGGTAAATAGTTCCCTGAGTTTCTTAAACGTGCTGGTAGCCTGATCCGAGCAATCTAGTTTTTAGTGTTATGTTTTAACAAGTTTGTGAGAGGGGCCGCTACAGAGCTATAATTTCGAATAAACCTTCTATAAAAATTTGCGAAGCCTAGGAACCTCTGTAACTCCTTCACCGATTTGGACATCGGCCAATTTACCACTGCCTGGATCTTTTGGTCATCCGTCGTTATTTCTCTCAGGGCTGATGACATACTCTAAAAATGACATGGTAGAAAGATGGAATTCACACTTCTCTAATTTCACATATAATTAGTACTCTCTCAATCGAGCGAGCACCTGGCGCATGTGAGAAACATGCATTGACCTATCGGGGGAATAGACCAGAATGTTGTCTATGTAAACGATCACAAACTTGCCTAGTAAGTCACGGAATACATCATTAATGAAAGATTGAAAGACAGAAGGTGCATTTTTTAGACCGAAGAGCATGACACAATATTTGTAGTGACCTCTCGTGGTGGAGAATGCGGTGTTCTACTTGCCCCCTCTCTAATGCGTACTAGGTTGTAAGCACTATATAGGTCTAATTTTGAAAAAGAAAAAACTGTGGCCTCCCATAATTGTTCGAGAGCCACCGGGACTAATGGAAGCGGGTATGGATAAGACTTGGTGATCTCATTTAACCCTCTATAAGCTATACATGGGCACAATCTGCCGTCCTTCTTTTTCACAAAGAAAAATGAGGCAAACGCTGGCAATGTAGACCTATGGATGAATCCCTGTGCAAGCGCTTCCTGTACATATTCCTCCATAGCCTGCTCCTGGACCCGAGATAGTGGATAAACATACAATTTGGGCAGAATTTGATTGTCAATGAGTTCAATGGTGTGTGGTGGGAGCTTAGTAGCCATCTCTTTGCTAAATACATATATGAAATCTGAATAGTCGGGAGGAATATGTACAGTTTCTTTACACTCTGGACTCTCAATGGATGTAGTGCTTAACTTTACCTCTGGAACTTGCACACAATGCTTCTTCCAGTACTCAGACGATGAGACTATACTTCAATCTGCCCAGAAAATCATAGGATTGTGCTTTGTCAACCAAGGTAACCCTAGAATTAAGCAATAGTTTGTCTTGTCCATCACAAAAAGTCTTATTCTCTCTGAGTGTATCGCACTAACGTTCATATGTATGGGTACCATGACATGAGTGACAAATCCTTGTCCCACTGGCGATCCATCTACTGCTGTCAGTCTTCTAGGATATTGGAGGGTCTCCAGTCCAATCTGGGGCTGTTGTGCAAGTCTATTCAGGAAATTCCCATCGGATCCAGAGTCAATCAAAGCTGGGAAAACATACGGAGTGCCTTGGCAGTAGATACTTACAGGTATCACAAACGTGCGAGAAACATTGCTCGTGGAGTTACCACTCACCACTTTAGCGTGTGGAGTGACCTCCACACGCTTTCCCGATGTATTGTCAGTTGGCTCATATGGACGGCTTGGGTGACCATACGAAGCATGGTAAGACCCACCGCAGGACGAGCCTAGAAAACCTCTCTCAGGGCTTTAATTGGGAAGGGCAGTTAGGACCCTCACGTAGGACATAACCAGGAAAATCGCAGTATAGATATAATCCGAATCGCAGTTACCAAATCCTCTCCTCTCGGGGCAGAAGTGTTGTGTCTATTTCCATGGGTTCTTTGCATACAGGAACTGGTAAAGAAGGACGGGTGTAGGTACTGCTAGGGATTGGGTTGTCCATCCTACTTGTCTCTGCTGATGGCGGACCAGTAATGGGATTTCTGATTGTCGGAAGCCCACCCTGACGTAGTTGGTCTAATTTAATAGCCAGTGCAATGGATGACTCCAGACGTAGACCATTGTCTTTACAAGCAAGCTCCGTGTGCAACTCAGTCTGTAATCCATTACAGCATATGGCAATTAATGCTGACTCATTCCAGCCACTACCAGCAGCTAACGTACGGAATTCTAATGCATATTCTGCAATGGACCAAGCTCCCTGTTTTAGTCTAATCAAAAGTTCTCCCTGTGAGTGTCCCTCATGAGGATGATCAAAGACCAGTTTAATGGTGTCCAAGAATTCAGCATAAGTCCTTTTTTCCACCGTAGGCCATACAGCTGTTGTCCAGTCCGAGGCCTTATCGGAAAGAGGTGAGACTACAAATTATACTTTAGCTGTGTTGGTGCTGGTCGGAGAGTTAGCAAAGTACAAGGAACACTGTAACAAAAATCCTCTACAATGCTCGGGTGACCCATCAAATTTGTCAGGCTTACTTACAGGGAACCAGGTTCTTTCTGAAATGGGTTACAGAGTACTTACTGTAGGTTCGACTGAGGTATCCGTTCTCTTTAGCTCAGTGGGTTTATTACCCAGCTTAATGGCGATATCTTGAAGAGTGTTTTGAATCTGGTGTAGTTGCGCATGTTGTTCAACCTGTTGAGTCTGGAGCATCTCTCCAGAGGTGGTAACATGTTTTAGCTGTTGGTGGTGTTTGCCCAACAACCCACACTGGTGAGAAACAGCTTGCTGTATTTCCTTATACTCAGCCATCAGGTAGGTGGTGAAGTATTCTGTAACACCGGGTAATGAAGATTGATGCTCGCTGAGTAAAAGGGTAAATAAATTTTTAATAACCAGAACCAAACAAGGGCAAGGCAGGGATCGTGGTTGGTAAGGCAGTCCCGGATCAAAACACGATTAAACGAAGTAGACGAGGCAGGAATCGTGGTTGGTAAGGCAGTCCAGGATCAAAACACGATTAAACGAAGTAGACGAGGCAAACAAGTACAAAGGGCAAATCCAAAAATCGAGAGAACCGGAGTAACAAAGAAGGGTCAAAGCCAAGAGATCAACTGAACAGGGTATAACAAACGCTGGATAAGGCAACTAATGTCAGCAATACTTCGCGAGTAGTACATGGGAAAAGTGTCCTTATATTGAGCCCGGTAAATGAGCCTCAGCTGCCGATCCCTCAGGCAAAGGTGGGCGTGTCGATATCGCATCATCACCCTGAGTCCTCTGAGAGATGCAGTCCTGAGTATCGATCTGCGCTGACGAAGTTCTTGAGGGCGTGACACTCTCCACTTGCCCCTTGGACCCTAGCCCATCGTCATTAGTCAAAACATGTCTCTCCTGCCTCACCCCACTTATTTTTAATGTCATAAATTCATCAATTACCTCTGGTACTGCCTCCACCACAGATATACTAAAAAAACCTGGACTGGATCATAACAACCTCGACAATTTTTGAAGCATCTCTAACCTCCTGTTCATTTCCAACATCATGGAATAAACAGTATATCTCCACTCCAATCAGCTTTATGAGACCTTTCAACCTGGATTCTGCATCAACCACAGTACTGAAACAGCCCTCATCAAAATAACCAATGATCTCCTGCTTACCACACTTCCCTCTCTATCCTACTCCTTTTTATCACAGCCTTCAACACAATACATCACTTTATTCTCCTCCACCCTTTACATTTACATCTGAAATAATCATAATCAGTCCCAAATCCGTCCTCCCCTCTACCCAGGATTTTTCTCTTTCTACATTGATAGACATTGTCTCACCCCCTCCCTTTAGATCAGAAACCTTGGCTTTAATTTTGACCACATACTTTCATTCCTACCCCACATCAGACAACTCACCAAAACAGCATTTTTTTCATCACCACAATATTACTTGCCTGTGCCCCATTCTATCCACCTCTGTTGTAGAAACCTTAATTCATGCCTTCATTTCCTCCAGACTTGATTACTGCAGTAGCTTCCTCTTTGGTCTTCCTTCCACTCACCTACAAAAACTACAATATGTACAGAAATAGGCTGCCCGATTAATCACCTGCTCCCACTCCAGTGAACACATCACCCTGGTCCTTCAAAAGATGGATCCCCATACAACAGCAGATCCATTATCAGATCCTTCTTATTACATACAAATCCCTCAAAATATGGGGGGTACCTTATGACCTCCTGCAGCAACACTGTCCGTCCCGTTGCCTTCGATCATTGGTGTGGTGGAAATTATGTTAACAAATGTGAAGGAACATACACAGACAGGTCCATGGTGAGATTTAAAGAGATAGTAGTTTATTCTGCAGAAGAAGAATAACTCAAGATACAAGATGATGAAAAAGTTGTATGTGTTCGGATAAGGAATTTGATCAAACCCTTCTATTTATACTCGTCTGAGTATGTGTGTGTAACTGTTTCGTGTGTGTGTGTGTGGGGGGGGGGGGGGGGGGGGCGTGAGTGTGCTAGAAAACAGGAGTTTTCCTCTTGTAAAAGAAATGTAGACTCCTTTTGCTCAATTATATGAAGAAAGAAAAATGTTTTTCTGGGAAACTGAGATAGACACTCTTTGACCATTAGGACCCGCTTCAAATCATGGTCTTACAGAGATTGCATTTTAATTGCCTCTTCATGTTTGGTTTGAAGCTCAGCAACCCTCCTTGGACGTGCACAATCTGAGCCAACTGCTATACACTTTTCAACTTCGAGCTTAGGCCTAAGCAATCAAGTTTATACTAACTTTTAAATATTAAATAGTGCATGACTATATGCAAAGAAATAGAATAAAACTTTCTCTAACAACTCCTCCCTTTGTCTCAAGAAAAATTTTTTTCTCCACTTTAGCATGTTAGACTTTGTGTTTAAGCTTCATTAATTCTGTGCAATGAAACAGTTTGTTTTACTCCTCCTGTAGATAATAACACTGTGTGTCAACCAAACCAGAACAATAGTTACTGTGGTTTGTATTTGTATTTTTACATTGCTAAATTCCCTCAGAAAATCCTGCATATCCTTTTCATCATCTTCATTTATCACAATTTGGTCTACTTGTTGATTTAAAATTTAACGTTGAAACTAACACTGAAACACACTCATGGTACATTGACAACAAAGAGGAAGCATACATATTATTACAGTAATTACAGTAGGTTAAAAATACATGAAAATTCCCTTCCAGCCAGAAAACTATAACCATCATTCCCATGGGGAGTTACCGTCTTTGTCTGCGTGGAGTAGAGAAGCCACATTTGAGTTCATTGGTTATACTTCTTACTGGGAAATTTGCATAGTTCCAAAACATCTTGTTTGTAGGATTTCGCAGGCTCTGGCTAGGGTGGTTAGACATTTCGGTTTTCGTAGTAAACAAGTCTGTGTAGATTTTATAAGTAATTCCTGCTATTGCTGCTAATAGGAAGAACATTGCTAATGGTATGATGAGACAGCCCACAGGTATCCATCTAGGTGTTTTTGAGCTTGTTTTTTTTTTTTTTTTTTTTTTTTTTTTTTTTTTTTTTTTTTTTTTTTTTTT
>JAVSBU010340635.1:0-10640 GCA_033118015.1 Loricariichthys derbyi | reverse complement strand
AGTCTAGGTGGACGGACAATGTGGCAGGAGAAGATGCACCAGCAAAAGAGATGACCGTGGGTTTACTCATTGGAAAAACATTCATGCCCTGCAAAATTTGGGCCGATTTCACCAGTATTATAATTTTTTGAAATCCTGTTTGTGGGTTTCCTGAGCTGGAAGCCCAAATTATGTAAAAATAAACACTTGAAGTTGTTTAAATTGTGGGCCCTGAATCTATAATCTAAGAAAGTTTAACCTTTTGAATGGAATTATGGAAATCAATCAACTCTTCCATGATAATCAAATTTTTTGGAATGGGTCTATTTGGGTGAAGTTTAATTAGTGCGATTAATGCCTATGAAGTCAGCTTAACTCGTCCCGCAGTTTGAGATATCGACACGGGACAAATGTCGAAACGTGCAGAATTCTTGGGAGACTGTTGCTTGTATACAGATGATTTAAAAAATAAATAAAAAGCATGCCGCATTTGCACACTACGCGTGAAAACATGAAAAGATTCCCATTGACATTACGGTCAACTTCAGACAGCCGTAACTGACAATTTGAGCTAGAAACATGAAATTCGGCATACATGGACTGTGGACCACCCTGACCTGGCATTTGAAGCCACGGCGTGATCGGGCACTCTGGTCACTTTTTACCATGCCCACAATTCCCAGCCATGGGAAACCTATTGAGTACAATGTTATATGGTTGTTTTTTGACGTTTACCTCACCGCGCAATTTGAGATATCGACACGGGACAAACACGGAAATGTGCAGAATTCTACGCAGACAGTTGCTTGTCCATAGCTAAGAAATCTAATGTATTCGCACGCTGTGTGTGAAAATGCGAGAAAAAAATTCCCCATTGACTTGATATCACAACCAAATTTGGACGGGCGTAGCTCAATTTTTGAGCTAGGAAAAGGAAAATCGGCAGGCATGGACCAAGGAACACCCTGACCTGGCACTTGAAGTCACGGTGTGATCGGGCACTCTGGTCACTTTTGACCACGCCCACAAAATCCACTCACAGGAAAAAGCATTGCTCACTGTCAATGCTCGGCCCGCAGTTGAGATATCGACACGGGACAAACACCGAAACGAGTAGAATTCACAGGAGATGGTTGCTTGTACAGAGCCAAGAATTCTAACGTCACACTCGCAAGCCATGCACGAAAACGGGAGAAAAATTCCCCATTGACTTAAGATTAAGGCCAACTTCAGATGGCCGTAACTGTCAGTTTGAGGTAGGAAAATAAATTGGGATGCATGGACTGAGGACCACACTGACCTGGCACTTGCATCGTGGCAATCACTCATTTTCTGCAGGAAATGAACCTCTAGACAGCCAAAAATTATTTAAGTGATCCCTGCCAACAATCTTAAGGGGGATTAAATAAAAGACTAGTTGGAAGATCCAGGACTAATACATGAAGTCAAGCTCTCAATGCATTTTATTTACAGCCAATTCTGACCTGCTTTGTTGCTGGGATCGTTAAGATTTTTTACCATTTTGCAATCTTAGCATTGGCCCGTTTTAGCCAGGTTGCATACGCAGCTATTGTAATGTGACTAATTTGGTAGTCTGTCACAAATGGTGACAAAGTTTCATTAATGAGACCTGTGCTCGGTTTCACCGACAGCCCGAGTCACTCAAAACACCAAGCTCTACAACTGAATGATACCAACCCAGAGCCTAATTACATACGTCATCACTTTCAGCAACTTGAGCATATTTGCTCTGTTGGGAAAACCAAGTCCCAAGCTGGAGATCATTAGTTTCTATTGGCTTGAAGGATATAGAGATGGTTAAAAATTAGCAGACAGAGATAGGCTTAACTTTGGCAAAGCCTGCCAGCCCTTTATGTTTACTTTACAGGTGTTGTCTGGTTAAACTGTTGAACTCTGTCTTTTTGCCGTCATTAAGTAACCAATATATATTTGCCCTCCACCCATGTCTTATGATAGTGTTACATCAACTTTCATGCACATTGAAAAACCAAGTGAACCGGACTTCATACAAAACATGTCCATGAATTGAAGTAAAATAATCACATTAGTACAGACAAATTTTCCAAATTAATTTACCTGTTGCACACATTGTCAATACTGATTAAATTAACATACAAACACTAACACCATAACCATTTGATCAACATTTGTACCCTGCAGTATTCCATAACTTCAGGTATACAATATGGTGTTCAAATAACATCCAGATTACAATGTGCACGTTTGAGAACATAAACCAAGTAACACCTGCATTTATTCATTTAACATCAACAATGGCTAGTCACAATAGGAGCAAGGTTAGTCAGACTAACAAGAGCCAATTAACATGAGTCTTTGGGTTGTGAGAGGAAATGAGTATCCAGACTAAACCCACAAGGACATGCAAAATCCAGAGTCTATTGTTTCCAAATATGTAGCTTTAAACCATATTGCATTCAAATGAAGGGCGACTAGCAGGAAGGAACCAGTATTTGGTGAATGCAGGTCTGCTCAGAAGACTAATCAGTTTCTGGAGGAAAAGTCAGCTAGCAAACCAATGGAACTCAGTTATAAGGGAATCAGGATTGCTAAAGATCCCACAAGTTTTCTATGCTCGCTCTACTGTTTAAGACTTTCACAATTTCCTGTGTTTGGGCAGTCCTTGAGCTTTTCATAGATTAATATTAAAGATACTGAATGACAAGTGACTTCTTGAAGCAAGGGTTATAAATAGAGGATGCAAATAAGGGACAAGTGAGGAGAATCAATATACTAGAACAGGGTTGGTTTAAGGTTGTGAGAGAGCCATTTGAAGGTTTATACTACAAAAGTAATCCATGATAACATTGTTCATAACTAGGTGCTAAGGAACTTAAGTTACTTGAACACAAATTTTATAAATGATTCCATTTGCTCTTTGGCTTTATTACCCCTAACGTTTCCTTTTAAACTATAAAATTTGTATTTTATGTAAAATATATTAAAGGACGCATCTTAATAGTTTCAAGAGATAGTATAAACAATTAGAGAGTTGAAAGTTTATTTGTTATTATATAATTCCATCAATATGAGCTTCTGCACTACGAAAAATTCCTGGTAGAACTGGGACATCAATAGGGTGATGATTGAAAGGCAGTTTGTTCTTTTTGGTCATAAATCATTAAAACTAACAAATGTCATACAAAGGATGATATTAGAAGGTACTTATGAATTTATCCTGGTAAATGATTCAGTAAATAAAATCTGCTTTTGAAAATATGCGCTCTGTTCACGCAACTGTCTGTCCTAGAGGACGTTCACACTCAATTTGTAAATAAGCCTTAACATGCATTAAATCATACCAAAATCTACATTTAAAAATAAAGAAATAAAGCAGAAATATTAGCATTTCCTTTTTTTTCTTTGAAACGTTCACGTTTAAAGCCCGCCGAAAGTTACAGATGAAACCGTCTGAATTTTTCGTGCAACATAACACTATTTCAACACTTATTTTGACAGAAAAAAGCAGAAAGAGTAAAACTGCACATGTTTACATCATAATCCAGGTCCTTTTTCACAGGTAAACTAGATTGTGTCCGTTTGCTTTGTTCTCGCGACTAGAGGTGATTATATTCTGTCTGAATGTTACGTGTAAGTTACGGCATCTCACATTTGATATGTTTGTTATTGTATAGATAAGAACAGTTTTTCGACTTTTAAAACTAACAGGAGTGATCAGTGAAATCAAGG
The DNA here is from genome assembly GCA_033118015.1 of Loricariichthys derbyi. Taxonomy (NCBI): domain Eukaryota; kingdom Metazoa; phylum Chordata; class Actinopteri; order Siluriformes; family Loricariidae; genus Loricariichthys; species Loricariichthys derbyi. The sequence continues at coordinate 6,932 of JAVSBU010340635.1, read as the reverse complement.
CACTTATTTATAGCAATGTTAGACAAATGTGTCTGTCCTGTTATGTGAATAAATGAAAATGTATATATAAATATACGATATGATAATGAAGCAGTCAATCAAAAAGTTATTTTTATTGTTATGTATGATGTAGTTGGCTATCAGTCATTATAAATAATAGTTTAGATTTTAACTTTTTTTGGGTCCCAACATCCCCATTATATGATGAAGAGCAAATAATGAGTCAAATAAAAATGACAATATACACATTTAACTGGAACAAGCAACTGAAAGTGAACTTAACCATCCCGTGCATTAATATAGGTGATATCATGATAAACTAACGCAAACCTTAATTTCCATTCATTGATTGGAAGGAAGGTGGATGGATGGTCCGTTTGAGTGTGGATATTTAGTACAGGTTTTTAAATCAGGGATGAGTTATGGCTAAAAAAAACACTATTGTGGGTAAAAACTTTAAGGCAATGATAGTTTAAGTGCAACAATATGCTGCCACTTTCTTTGCCATCATAAGCCCTGTACTGCAAAACAGAACCCAAAGAAACCACAGATTTAGAAGCCACTAAGCACTAATCTCCCTTTATATACATAGCAAGTATACAAGTACCACAAAATTAGTTAAGTGTAATGTGCTTCATTAAACATTTGAATGCATTCAAAGGTAGCTCCAGAGGAAGACGATGGAAACTCAGGTGGTTTTACAGCAAGATTAGCTGGTTTGGATATTTTTCTGACTATTGCTCTTTCAGGGTGTTTTTAAAAACAAAATCTGGCAAACATTCAACCTATTAACTGCTTTAGAGTAATTGTGTCTTGTGTAATGAATTTGGAAGTTTCCCCTTGTACAAGCTTTAACACTTAAATTTGATATATTTCCAAGCTTTGTAAGTCTAATGAACATATTTGCAATAGGTGCCTTCCATTTTCTTTGTGTTTTCTATTGGCTCTTCTACAGTCTGGATTTTTGTGTAGTTCATTTGTTAATCTATTGTGGCACTTAATTTTTCCCTCCTTTACTGAAGTTATAACCAAATGCATTTTCAGTAGAACATTTCAGTCAGATGTCAGGTTAATGGTATCAACATAACCAACCCAGCAGCTGTGCGACACCAAGTCTGATTAAAAAGATAACCCAACTCACAAAAACATGACAAATTAACACATCTTTGGAACTAAAGGACACTGTAGATGGAGAAAGACCAAGCACCAGAATGAAATTCAGAAATCTGTTGAGATTTAACACTAATGGCAGCAAGGATTTATATTCAATTTTAAACATTTTAGAAGTTCATTAGGCATAGAGAAGAACTGAGGTTAGAATTGGCTGGTTTTCAGCATAATCAGAAGATCGATCTCAACCGTGTACGCAAGTCACATTTACACCTGTGCAGCACAGTGCTTTAACAAAGTCACTTAATGAAGCTTTAACTACAGCGCCATACAGCACCATTTATGAGACTGGTGCAGATTCACGTTGGAAGAAGTGTTCGATTTTAGTCATGCTTTCATATAGCAAAAATACCGATTGACATCCATGTATTCAGCATAGCCTGTGGCATTTTCAAACTGTTAAATCAGGGCATTTGATGGTTAGATAAGTTTCATGTTAGTGGGGGTTTTGACCTTTAACCCATGTGAGTAATTAGTGTCTTATGAGGCATCTGGAAAGGGTAGTTTGTTCAGAGCTTTGAAGCAGTAGCACTAACCAACTTGCTTATGAAAAATGTCTGGACTGCTTGTAAAAATAACCTTCAAGCTAAGTGACCCCAATCTTTGGCATTACCTGTGCAGGCATGACTTCCGCATTGGTGCCACAGATTTCAACCCCAGCATACAGACAGGCTCTGTAATGGGCTTCCACAATGTCTCTCCCATAAGCCTTGTCTGCTCCCACACCGCAGTAATAAGGACCTGTTCAAACACAGACCTGGGTATTCAGACTGGAGGCTTTGTCATTCACATGTCAGACGATACAGGACTGAGCAAATCTGGGTTAAATATTAGTGACATTTACCTTGTGGTCCAGGGAAGCCATTTGTAGGCCAGCCGAAAGGGTGGCCGTCAATGGCGAGGATGGAGTATTCTTGCTCCATACCGAACCACGGGTGCTGGTCATTTACCAGGTCCATGATCTTTGCACATGTCTGACGAAGATTGGTTTCTATAAGAAAATGCAGTATAGTCATTGATAATCCTTAAATAACTAAATATGCCAAACTGATTCAAATCAATAAAGAGGGGTGTTTAGTGTTCAGTCCTATTACAGGCTTTAAAAATATACTTAAACGTATGCTCTGTACCCAAGCCACTCGTGGTCTTGTATCCTATAATCTTTAATTTACATAACCACAGAATAACCCTCTAATGTTATTTACATACACAGATTACCATCTCATCTTCCTTGTTGTGCTTTTTAAATGCACAGCTTATAACAGTGTTCCCTCGCTACTTCGCAGTTCGTTTATTGCGCACTTGCCGTTTCGCGGATTTTCAAAAAATTAATGTAAAATATTTATCGTGCGATTTTTGCTGTTTCGTGAGATTTTGGTACTCTGTTTAAAGTATTTTTGCACATGTGTAGTACGCACTATACAGTAAACCACCTAAAATGTTTATTCGTTTGGGTTAACTAACTAATTTCATATTTAAGTTTTCTATATTTCATATTGACGTAAATACTTTGTGGCTAATTTCACTTACACGACTTCACCCCAGTCTATACATTTAGGTAAAGGTGGAGTCTTATTTTGAAAGGGTCGTTCAGCAGTGGCCATTTTTGTTTGATTCCCCTCATTCTAGCTGTAGGATGTATATTCAATGGTAAGTACTCATCAAATTTTAAAATTATGTATCTAGGTTTAAGAGTTCAAAACATTATGAACATTTAAATTGACTTTTTTAAAAAGGTACATATACAGTATGGGAAAAGTTACTAAGCAAATATTAAAGGGTTATGTATAAGAGTTTGGGAAGAGTTTATAAAGACTTAAAATAATGCTGTATCACTACTACAATAAGCATAGCAATGCTACTTCACAGAAATTCACTTATTGTGGGTGGGACTGGAAGGGATCCCCCGCAATAAATGAGGCAACCAGTGGTCTTATTGGGGTCAGTTATTGATCTGATTGGGTTAATTAAGTGCCACAGCAATAAAATCTAAGATACATGTAGACCACTCTTGCTGACAGGCTGATGAGATGGGAAAACACTCCTTGTGTGACGACAAATGCAGTCTTGGTTTCGATAGGTCAGATTTGGTTTCAGGGTGCATTACTTAAAATCATCACTTAAACATGGCCTCGCAAATGACGATCGTTTCTCCCATTGGACAGAAATGATTTGGGCGGGACAGAGTCTCAGAGTGCAGGAAGAGAAAAACAGCATTAACGCATAAATCCAACGCATATCAGGTAAGCCTAATCAGTATTCTGAACCCAATAGTGAATACTTTGTTTGTGGGTTGCTGGTTTGTTGAATTTATGTTGGGTTTTATAGATGTGGGCTGAACGGCTTCGGGTTACGTCAAAATAGGCCACATTGGGGTTATGTGTACCCCCCACTAGATGAATCTGCTTTATCCACAAGCAAAGCAGCGTCCTTTTCCCCCACATCGTGCAGGTTCATACCGATACAAACTAAAATCGTTTTCTCTATATACAAGCTCATTATCTGATAAATTATTGACCAGTAGGAATCTTCCACTGATGGGTCAGCCATTTTGTTTACTGTTTGTTGTCACAGAAATTATCGAGATGTGACGTCAAACTCTCCAACTCCAGGTAACGATTTTGAGCATGTTTAACTATTTAACAGGTTAAACAAAAACGAATCAGCAAAATGTTCGGCAGCATTCAACACTACGCGACTTTCCACTCAGTTTAAGTAGATCTGAGCACTGGAGGGGACATTTAAAGCTAGTGTTAGTGCAAATTAACTAGTGTTAATGAACTAATGCATATTAAAGTTTAGGGTTTCATCTGCTATTGTTACCCTTGTTGGTTGATTACAATCGCTAAAACCCTAAGATTGTTTACAATGTGAACAAGCACCAAATGCGAGCACTATACCTAGGAATCATTTTCTAGTAAATGAGTGTATTAAATGCTATACGAGGCAGCGTGTTGACTCGTACAAAAGGACCGACTGCTAAACATCTGACCACAACAGTAATTAGAGCAGTGTGACCAGGTCAAATTACATTCAGCCAATTGTGCTATAACAGCAAAGCCAAGTGTAACAGGAGAATCAAAAGGACCTTGCATATTTAAAGATTGTCCACAGATTATACTGGACCAATTAGAGTTGACTCAAGTGCACTTTCATTTTCTTTAAACTACTACTGACTAAAGTAGAGCTGAGTAATACAAGACAGTCTTTGCAAATTCTGTAAAATGAGATGCAGCACAAACTGCACATTACATAGCAAAGCTATTGGGACACTGGTGTACCTATTGACTAAATATCAAAACTAGCTGGGGCTCCTGATGGGCTACATTCCGCTTGCCATGTGTTTATAGAGAGCATTCAGTTTGTGGATGCCATCTATAGGTGGGACATTTCTGCTTTCTTTACCTGCAATAGTGCAAGGACTGAGGACATGAGGGACACTGTTATACAGTACAAGTTCAGCTAATCCAACTAGCTAAGCTAAACCAATCATGCTTATTTACCCTCATGGCACAAGTGACCATTCATGACAGGTGCACGGAAGAAACCACAATGGGGCAATTTTGGTTAAAGGGATTAGTCTAATGTGGGAGGAAACCCAAGTAGCTCATAAAACTACATGGAAATGGAGGACATGCAAACTCCACGGCCATGACTGAGGTCTGAATCAAAACACGGACATCTGGAATTGTGTTTCAACAGTGCTAAAGCACTTGCTCTGTGCCACCCACAATGCTTTACTAAAATTGAGACCCATAGCAACCTCTTGGTTCCTGTTCTCTGATCAGGATTTTAACAACCTTAGACCACGCATGAATGCGATTGGACCAAGGTCATATTGACATTAAAAGACGAAACCACAAACATTAGATTTGTCACTGAGGAATGCCATTCAAAGCAACCCTTCCCACTAGCTGGTCCACACCCGCCTATAAATGCACCACCTACTCACTGTAGGCACCAGCCAGGAATGCTGTATCCAGCAACAAACTCATGACAGTCTTGGGTGGTGCCTCACATCCAGGTTGGACGTCAGACAAATAACTAGCGCTTTTAGGTGACTCGCTGCACATGGCAATAGTCAAACAGCCCAAGTGATGAATGCATAGCCTAATCAGATAGTTTACACCAAGATTATCTAAACAGACCAAACTAGAAAAACTTGAGCCAGCTTCTGACCTGCAGGTTTGCGGTTGTATTTCAAGACTTCACACAGAACCAGCTTGTTTGGGTCCTTCCTGAACGGGTCTCTGAACATGGTCTTCGGTATGAGGAACATGTCGCTGTTGGATCCCTCGGCCTGGTAAGTACTAGAGCCATCGAAATTCCACTCTGGAAGTTCTGAAGAACCACAAAATGTTTAAAAATGGCAGCCCCAAGCAACGATTAAAGCAAATATGATCAGTGTTTATTCATACAAAATGCTGGCTGTTGTACTAAAACTGCAGTCCTACCTTCGACAGTCTTCGGTTCCGAGTCCAGAGTCCTAGTCTTGCAGCGCAGGCCCTCACCAGTGCCGTCGATCCAGATGTACATGACCTGCACCTTATCTCCTTGAGGCAAGTCCAAGTACTGCTGTTTCACAGATTTATTGAGCTTTGAACTGGCAGATGTGGCCATTTTGTCTGGGCTATAAGAAACCTGTTGGGGGGAGGAAAACAAGACTGTGCTTCATTCCAGTTCACACTCATGCATGTCAAGAGCAAGTATCCATGCAGTTATGTAGTACGTATTTACTCCTTGTAGAGCATGATGAGTCATCTAAAACTGGATAGTTCTTTGGTTCTGGGAAACCATGATCCATATAAACAAGCAGTGCAAGTTTAGTTTAAAACAGCAAACATTCATGAAAACAGATCCACCAATGTCAGTCTGAGCCCAAAACAATAGAAAGCCTGAAGTTACCATTGACGGAAAGAAAAACATCAGCAAGATTCAAATTAACTCCAGCAATGAGTGCCAAGCAAATACTGGAAACAAACTTTACTAATGACGTTGATCCTTTAGCCCATTCACACCCTTGTAAAATCAGAGAATAAAAAGGAGTACAAGAAACCTTTATCTCATTTAACAGACACCCTTATGCAGAACGGCTTACAATTAATACAACCCAAACAACGATGGGTTAGGGATCTTGGTCAATAACCCAAAAGTAATTTGGAAGAAGTGGGATTTGAACCCAGGATCTTGTCCAGAGTAAATATTTAGGGCCATCACAGGCCCCATGTACACAAAGACACCCTCATGGGGGATACAAGGAAAGGAACCTGCTTCAACCAGCTATAACCAGCTAAAAGAAATGGCTTCGAACCTGGATGAGAAGCTTGTGACTAAAATATTTAGCCAAAAACAAGTATCTGTACATATTGTACACGTTTAATGAAAACAATGAGCACTTTCCTGGCACGTATTTCAACAAACATTGAATCCAAAAGGAAAGTAGCTCAAACATAAGAAAAATGTTAAACAAAGAAAACCTCTAAACTGCTCAAAAAAAATGTAAATCTAAGTAAATCAGACTTCACGTGGCAGCCACGCACAATCCTGAGCCTCATTTTGACTTGTTTTAAGGACATTACATCAAATTTGGACCAGCCTAATGTTTTTCCACTTTAACTTTGTGCTAATAATTGTGTTAATAAATTTAATTTCCATTGATGATTTTTGTCGGCACATTCAACTTTGTATAGAACAAAGTATTCAATGAGAATATTTCATTCAGATCTAGGATGTGTTATTTTAGTGCTCCCTTTTTTGAGCTA
>JAVSBU010340625.1:0-10641 GCA_033118015.1 Loricariichthys derbyi | reverse complement strand
TTTTATAGCACTAAATAGCATAAAATTGACTAGTTAAAGCGCGATTTCATTGTTGTGGCACTTAATTAACCTAATCAGATCGGAAAATGATACACTGTTAGGAGCACTGGAGGGGACCTTTAAAGCAAGACATTAGAAGGAAGAACTGCTAAAATGGCAAAAACGGAAATATACCTCAGCGAGGACACTAACATACACACAAACAAGCCCAACCTTAAATGCAAGAAAAATGAACCCGACAAAGATGGTTCACAAAGATCTAAATGAAGCTCAAAGCAAAACACCTTACCAAAGCTCAAGACAAGGCCAAGCAACCTTAGTTGCATGGCAGTTGAGGTATTGGACTACTGAACACGGTTCAAGCCCAGCAGTGCTAAACTGCCACTGGACTGCACTTTGTAAGACTGGATCAGATTCAAGTTCCTTAAGATATGGATGTTTGCTAAATGACTGCAGCTGTCAATATTCTGGGGAGAGAACACCTACACAGCTGGAGTGGGCTGGGAGAGTAATATAATGACCACCGTCTTGATCCAAATTATAACTTTACCACTGCATAGATGTTTATCAAGTCAAATAATAGACTGATTTAAGCTTTTATATAGTAGCATTTTCGGCCATCACAGGAATACAAACCCAGAAGCAAGAAGCACTTTTTTTAAGATATATCTGATTTTAGTGCAGAGCGTCCAATTTAATGTTCATTCTTATAAAAGCTGCTCATCTTTGAATTAGGGCGTCTGCTAAACGATCTAGATTAAAGTAACGTTTGAGGGAGCTAAAATGGTAATTGTAGTTAGAATACGGTAACTAACATGGCTTAAATATGTACCCTGAAAGAAAGGGCCTTCTTCACATAGCATGGTATGTATTAACATTCTGTTCTGTTGTCTGTTATAAGAAAGCTTTGAATACAATGTCTGGCATAACTTCCATATTTGGGCCTTCGGGTGCAGCATATAATGAGCCTTAATTGCATTTACAGATGTCTGATTTTGATGGCAGTGTCAAACTCTCCTTAAGTCAATGAATGTTCTAGAAGAATGCATTTTCCTCTGAAAGCCGGACACATCCCATCTCTACCTTGCTGCTGCCTTTCCTTTTCCATTGGCTTTGAGCACTCACCCATGTAAATATGACTGACCTGCATTGTTAAGTAAATGCCGGGTGCTTAACCCCTGTATCACCACTGCCCGGGAGCTTCCCATACAGGGAAAGTAGATGTTGTCTGCACAGTCTTTATGCATTTGCCATCAAACTGTTTATTGTTAGACAATAGCAGTGGAATTATACCAGTGACCCTTCAAAGCATACCTATCGACCTCATAGACTTGTGGAGCCTAGCCAGGATAAACAAACTGCCCTCTGAAGTGTACATACTTTGCTTCTGGATATTGAATGATTTCAAGGAAGGGATCAAAGTAAAACAAATAGTTGCACTGCTGGTCGAGCGACATTTTAGTGGTCAAACATTTCATAAATGGCAAAACATGTAGTGTGCCAGGTATTCATAGGTGTGTGATATTTACATTTACAGAATTTAATAGACATTCTTATCCAGAGCGACTTATCAAAGTGTTTTGTATTCTTCTTGGTAAACATTACCTCAAACAATCAATGACCCAAGAAGACAATCCAACCAAAACTAGCTAGGATCTGATGTAGTTACATCTACAACACAAACAAAAGGGTTTAAAAAATAACCTCAAGCCTTCACTTAAGTGCTGAATGAAGAGGTGAGCCATCCGGACGTCCAGTGAAAGTTCATTCCACCACATTAGTGCCAGTACAGAAAAGAGTCTTTATGCTCTTCTTCCTTTTTGTGCACTATTGTTAGTCTTTCTATCAAGTTTGTCAGCTGAGATTTTGCAAGTGTCTGTGCAGTTTACTTTTCTACACCGTGTGTGACCTGCTTTGATTTTGTTTATTATAAATCTTAATCTATAAAACTGCGCTGCCTTCCCTTATCTTGGCTGTTCTTCGTCTCGCAGCCGTTGATGTCATTTCAGAGACATTTAAAAAAAACTTAATGGATTGTCTGGAAAATTAGAGACCTTTGCTCGTTCCAAATTAAATTTTTATATTTTTGTTTTTCTTGATTTAACCCTGCTTGATCTAATCAGGCTGGCAGGCACAGAGTGTTCTGGATGCCCATCCATCATGGGGATGGCAAGGTTGCTGCCACAGTGCTGGGAACTTGTCTAGTTTTTCCTGACCCAGCTTAAAGGTTTTCACCAGTGGTGGGTCAGTGAATTCCCACTCACCAGTGAGGTCACAGAATGGTCAAATGAGCCAGCTCTACCACAGCATGAACCTGAGTTAGTGCCTTCCAGCCTGGTCAGGCGTCATGTGCAGACATTATTGGCTTTATCTCTGAGGAAAGGGAGGCCAGTTGAGTTGAGTTGATCCCCTACCCAGCCCTGTAATGGACTAGTGTCACCCTTATCCCTGTGCACTGTGGTCCTTTGACAAATAAATGCGAAGTGAAAGTGGTTTTTTTTTTTAAGTCCTTGTACCTTCAAAAAAATCTAGTGGCCCATTTGGAAAAGTGACTAAACCTTTATATACATGCCATCTTTTAATTTACATATTTTCCCTGTTCAGGCTTGCTGCCATGGATGTCAGTCCATCTTGCTGTCCATGACAGCAAGCCGATTAACTGTAAAATTGTATTAGCACATATCTGGACTGCTATATCAACCTGAATAAATAATAAGGGTATGAATTTATAAAAATGTCCATAAAAAACGCATATTGTATGTCCAATTTTTGTGACTTTAGCAGCCCTCTGGTTGTTGCTGTTTGCAACACAGACACAGAAACAACTTGTGGAAGCATGCTACGATCAATGAGTGGGTCAGCTAGCACGTTAAAAACAAAGGAGTCACCCTGCTACTGTACTTACAAAAAGTTTTATTAAACATTCACACTCACAAATTAGCATTACAGTGCTTTCATGAAATCCACCATCTTATTAGTTCTACAAGTCTCTCTGGATGAAAGTGTTTGCTGAGTAACAAACTTAGTTTGGCTGAAAATAAAAATGACCCTTAGAACTGATGCACTAACCCAGACCATTGTTTATGTTATTATTGCATGGCTGCAGTTACTTATCGTGTCAGAACTGGTGTTGCTGCAGGAGAGAAGGGTGTGGAAATTGGTGATGTTTATGAAACCTCCTATGCAGCATCCCGTAACCATTTCTCAACACATTTCCTCTCCAACACACACACGCACACACAGACACTTGTTGCTATGTTGTCTGTTTCTGTGGGCTACATCTGATGGCTTCACTAATAGATCTAGCTGAGAATTGACTCATGTTTCCAGACAATGCAGAGAAATCCATCAATACAAAAATCATTAGCACTTATCTGGAAGCAGCCACTAGATACATCAGCAGTACTGTAAAGCTTTTGGAAAAAAAGGTCACCAATTTCCAGATATGTGTAGAATTACAGCCATATTTATGGAACTGGGTAGATACTCTGGAGATGGGGAAGGACTAAAGAGCCTAAAGATGATGACTGTTTTACGGAAAAAACAATTTCCGAGCTGAGGCATAAGTTTAAAGTGATAGCGTTGTGTATATTCAGAAAGCCTGCTTTGTCTTTGATTTCCGGACAGTCAGGGAAATGTCATTCCGCCACCTTTGTACCAGTAGGAAGGAGTGTTGAGGTGTGTCTGCGCCATTTTGAAGAATGTTGGGTCTGAATCATATCTGTGGATTGAAGTTCTCACATAGTACAGTGTGACTATTACCATCAGGTAGATGGGGGCTCGTTAATTTTTGGATTTGTAGGCCAGCATTAGCCATTAAAATATGCAAGAATAGGATTTTTTTTACTTTCTCACAGTGTACAGACACAGTGTTAGGTCTTGTTAGGGGAGCGTGCGTGAGAAAGCATGAAATATGAAGAACAGTATTAAAATATTTTCGGTGGTACTAACAATTATAAAGCGATTATAAATACTACTTTTTATTTTTACTGTGCATTGTTTGAGCAGCACATAAACACTTAGCTTTAACTTTAGCTTTAATTCTGTCCCCCTACATCCTCAGCGGCTCATATAGGGGTGGGCATCAGCGGGCAGGAGGGTATCCAGGCCGTTCTGGCTTCAGACTACTCATTCTCCCAGTTCCGCTCCCTGCAGCGCCTCCTGCTGGTGCACGGCCGCTGGTCCTACCTGCGCATGTGCCGCTTCCTCTGCTACTTCTTCTACAAGAACTTTGCCTTCACCATGGTTCATTTCTGGTTTGGCTTCTTCTGTGGCTTCTCTGCTCAGGTAACACAGACAATACAGAGTAAGGACAGAGGAAATGTAGACATGACAACAATATAAATTCCTCAAATTCATTTTTTCTTTCTGAATTAGACCGTGTACGATCAGTACTTCATCACCCTGTATAACATCGTCTACACGTCGTTGCCTGTACTGGCCATGGGCATCTTTGACCAGGTAGTCGCATAACAAGTAAACAAAATGACCTGGGAGAGCTTATCATACTGAAACTCCCACATCCCCCATTTCTCCTCTCCTGCATCACATGACTCAGGATGTCCCAGAGCAGCACAGTTTGGAGTACCCGAAGCTGTACGAGCCCGGTCAACTAAATCTACTCTTCAACAAGCGTGAGTTCTTCATCTGCATAGCCCAGGGCATCTACACCTCTGTGGTGCTCTTCTTCGTTCCCTACGGTCTTCTCTCACAGGCCACGCAGAGCAACGGCGTCCCTTTAGCCGATTACCAGACCTTCGCCGTCACCACTGCCACGGCTCTCGTCATCGTGGTCAGCGTCCAGGTCAGATGGCATCATGTAATGTCCTAATGTTTTAACCCTGTATATCCTGGTCAGGGTCACATGAGCTATGAGGCTCCCAGTGGGATTGCTGTTGCAGCACCAGGGGATGATCCCCTGTCTGGCCTCCTCACCTACACAGCCCAATTGTGCCTGCATACATGTTCACTGCACCATCTGAATACAGTAATACCTCGCCACTTTGGGCTTCAGCTACTGCGGCTTCATTCTTTTGCGGGTTTTTATAAGATATTAATGGGAAAAATAATGGGTTTTCTACTGAATTCAATCGGGCTTTTTCGATTTAGGCGATTGAGATTAGGTGGTCTTTATTGCCACCTAGATGCGAGGCGCTGATCCACGCCTAATTGAGTTCAGCTGGGGTTTAAAGCCTTAATATAGTGTATAAATACTTAAATAAATATACCGTTTCTACTTCACGGATTTTCATTTATTGCAGGTGGTTCTGGAACGTATCTCCCACGATAAACGAGGTATTACTGTACCAAGATGCTTTGCAGTATAGTATGGATTAGTTATAGGTTATATCAGGTACTATTTGGATAGTGAATAATTCCATATCTGTTAAGCTGCTATGAGTGGATCAGACACAACAGTGCTGCTGGAGTTTTAAAACACTGCTCACTCATTGTCCACTTTATTAGAGACATTCACCTTATTAGTCCACCATGTAGATGTAAAGTCAGAGACAGCAGATCATTGCTGCACAGTTTGAGTTAGATACGTTCTAATTCCGACAGAATGCTGGTGGACATTTTTGGTAGGTGGATTATTTTCAGTCCAGCAGTGACACCGAGGCATTTTAAAAACTCCAGCAGCACTGCTATGTTATGCAGTGCTAAGAATGATCCACCACTCAAATATTACTTGATTTGTGCTAGTCCGTGTCATAGCTGTGCTGAGAATGGCCAACTCAAATAAGTCAGTGTTGAGTCCTACAGGGGTCTGATCATTGTTCATAGGCACGGGACTACAGTGAGTATAAATGTATTACTTAAGCATGCGATTAGGCTAGCTGTATATAATGCACTGGTCAATCCATGCACATCAAGTTTGACATGTCTCATGTTTGTGTGTGCAGATCTGTCTAGACACAGGTTACTGGACTGCTATTAATCATTTCTTTGTGTGGGGGTCTCTGGGTGCCTATTTCACAATCCTCTTCACTATGCACTCCAGCGTACTCTTTAACCTCTTCCCCAAGCAGTTTCACTTTCTAGGTAAGAATGAACTGACCAGCTAGAATGTCTACATTTGATGATATTCTAAAGGAACATGCAAAAATGAAATACAGTGCAAATGTGTGAGTATCATATTATGTAAGCTTGTTGTTTGGAGTAAACATGTTTTGAGAGTTTAACGCAATGTGTGTGTTTCTCCATAGGAAGTGCTCAGAACACATTATCCCAGCCCGTGGTGTGGCTGACTATTGCTTTAGCTACAGTCATCTGCATTGTCCCTGTGCTCGCCTTTCGCTTCCTCAAACTTAACCTTAAACCACAGCTGTCAGATACAGTTAAGTCAAAACATGTCCAGAGTTTGAGTGTTTGTTTCTCTGTGCGCTGATGTTAGTATAATGCTTTCTTCTGTCTCGACATCTCGTTCAAAGGTGCGCCACACGCAGCTCGTGCACCAGAAGAAGTGGAAGCCCGGTGGGCATGCCCTTTCCGGTGCCAGGGGACCGGGTGGCACAGGGGTCGGGGCTCTAGGACGTTCGGGGCACGGCGGCTCCCGTCGTTCAGGCTACGCGTTTGCGCACCAGGAGGGCTTCGGGGAATTGATCACGTCCGGCAAAAACATGCGGCTGAGCTCGCTGGCTCTCGCCAACTTCGCCTCACGCCACAGCGCCAACTTGATCGACACTCTGCGCAGGAAAAAACATTCGGTGGCCTCGCAGAACGCCCAGTCTCCCTCGATCGCTCAACCCATTTCCAAATCGTCCTCCCTGATTGGGCCTCAGGACAGTCCAGAGAACACAAGACAAACAAATATGAACCCTAGCTACAGTTTAAGCGATGTCCAGATCAGCGTGGATAATATTACGCAAGAACAGATGGAAGATAGAGTCTAGTGACACAGGTAAACACAAGCAGTCGTGCCGTGCTTCAGATTACGCAATAATCAGGTAGCGGGAGCCTAAGTGTATGATCTTCTATAGGAAAATTCCTACCTGGTTCTAGCATAATTATCTGCATTTAATTTCACCATAGGCTCCATATTATCCTTATTGGCCATCCTGATATGGAATCCACATACTAGGAGAGGCTTCACTGAAGTACCCCATCCACCCTCCTCATGAATCTCGTTCACCACACAGATAAGCACTAGTTAGTTCTCCAGGTTAGTGCCTGGTAGTATTAGAGTAAAAACTCTTTAATGGCTGAGATTAAGACTAAATTTTAAAAAATCATACACGAAAAAAAGAAATCTGAAAAAAAATGTTGTAATTCCCTTTACATTGATTTCTATATGATATGTATTATTTGAGTTTATATTCAGCTGAATGTTTCTTCTTTAGTGAATGTTTGCATAGAGATTCACAGTGCTTCACAAACCATAATTCCACTCTTTGTAGACGTGCTAAAAGTAAAACGAGTGAGTGGAAATGCACACTTAATCTTACTATTCACAGTTAAACGTTTCTTGTTTGGATACTTAACGAGAAGAGCAGTAACTAGTTTTTCCCTGTTAGCCAATCTGAGTGCAGATTTTATTTAGGCAATTAGACAATGGACCAATTTATTTTGTTGGTATGGATTTTTGATATTCAGTAACAATAGAAGTTTGTAATTAGCGTTACATCAAACTATTTCTGCGTCCTCCTTAACCTGAGACTGAGAGGAGACAGAGTCCAAATGAGGTCAAAACTCAGAACAGACTGCTTACTTATGTTCTTGAGACCGAGATCAGACCCCCCCCAATTTAATTCCTGGTTATGTTTGCAGCCGAACATCAACCTTTTCTGTCAAAAATTTCAGCCTAATTTCGCTTCCAGCATAAATTTTGCTGCTTAGTAAAAGCTCCCTCAGTGAGAACATGTTGTTCCAAATGACCCCAGGCAAAATTGGACTGACTCACTCACATGTAAACACTCAGTGAATATGCTGTATAAACAGTACCTTTTTTCTGAGGAGGGTGTTTATAGAGATGATGACCTACAGCAAGGTGTCAGGAGCATTTGATGTATGAAGCATTAAAAATTTGTGAGCTGTAATTAAAGGAAAGAAGGAGCACCCCCTGAGATTTACCTTGCAGCTAGCAGGATGCATCTGCTTAGAGGCCATTTCTGCCCATTATTTAATGCCTTACATTTCACCCGTCGTTTTGCACTCTGTGTTTTGCAGGATACAACAGTGAGTACGGCATAGCGGTGCCAAACACACGGCTCTACTCCATACGCTAGCAGACAGCACGTTGAGAAGCACCAGAATACAGATGAGTGAACCTATCAGAATATCAGTCTGAGTGAACTCCCCTGTATGTCCTTGAATTTCCTCTAATAGACTAAGAGCAGGCTCAGTGATAAGGAATCAGCACTGTGGTCAAGCCTCTCATACAGACTGAAACAAACGCTCTACAAACACACTGTTACCTCAGTAGTGCTGAAATGGGGTTCTTATCCAAGGAAAGAATGTGTTAAAGGTGATATGTGAGATTGTTTTTGAGGGATTTTAAGTTTAACAGCAGACGTTCACCCTTAGAAGAGAAGTCAAACTAAGACAGTTTTGTTCAGTCTCATTTCTGGTAAAGTTGGGAAACATCCTCTATCTCACATGATGGCATGACTTTGCGTGTCTAATGCTGGATATATGTCTACATCTTTAGATCTTTTCTAGATTGTCATTGCAGAGCTTGTAGGAGCTCTGTTGTACCACTAGGCTTTTCTCCCTCACATAGCTGAAAACCAAAATCTGAATGTTCTCAGTCCCTGAAATTTCAGTGCATCTGTGTTTTAGATCCTTGTCTTTATTCTGCCAAACCATTTGATTGGCGCTCAGGTGCCGCAGAGATCTAGTTCATTAGCTCACCAATGCAAAGACCTGGCTTAGATGCTTTTCCTGCTGGGTCGGCCATCACATGCAATGACAGTTGCTGTGGATGAGGGAGAGGAGGACATAGCTACCTCTACCCAGCCGTTGCTGTACTGGCATCCTGTTCTCTTGGGATAGGTGCCAGATCCCTAATATCCTAAACAAGTAAAAATTAGTTTAACCCCTAAATAAAAAAAAACTATTTATGGTCTTTATGCCTGGTTCCAAATTACAAACAGAAGGTTTTCTGTTGTAGCTGCCACTTTTTCTTTTTTTTTTTACGGTGGAGCTGCCACTTTTATGCTACTAAACTGCTCAAATCAGCTGTAAGTCACTGTGGATCGGAACATCTGCTCACTTCTGTACAGCAAAGGTCGCAGATGTTCGGACAGCCAGGGGAGGGCAGTTTCACCGGCTGAATGGCAGTACAGAGTCTTAACTTTTGTGCTAAATGTCAATTAAACCTTCTGTATTAATCGCTCAGTTTCTCTCTTGGTGGTTTCATTTAGACCTTCATATTGCTTTAATCATCTTTTTTTTTTAGTTTTAACGGTTTCGCTGTTCCATGACATTTTCTGTTTATGTTAGAGTTTTTTGCATAGAGAATGTCCTTACTTCCCCTGTGCTCTTCCTTCCTTATTTTAAAGCTTTATTATTCCCATAAATTGTAGTTTTGTGGTGCCTGACTGGTACCCACTGGAACTGTGGTTTTTCAAAGTCCTATGAATATAAAGCCATAAGGACTTCTTAAGGACATAAGTAGTCTGGGGATAATAAACATTTACAGTTGCAGTTTGAATATTAGATGGATGACAAAAGCACTTTGTACTCACTGTATAGTTCTCTATGAGAACGTGAATGGATTTCAAACCCTTGCTTGGCCTCTTGGTTCACATTTACACCATATTGGTGCCTCTGGGTTGGACTGAGCTTGGTTAATTCTGCCGTTAATTTTGAATCGTTCTGGAATGAACCAAAAAGTTACCACAGGTACCCAACCTGTGATGATCTGAATTGAAAGTGACCTTAGATACAGTTTGTCTGCTGAGACAGACAGTAGTTTGGGCTGTTCATAATCACTTAATTGTTCCGTTTGACATGGACCCTCATTATTCTTACTGAGTTTGAGCTGAAAAATAAAGATAAACTTTGGCTAAAAGCGTAGATATATCTATTGGAATAAGAAGGGATGGTGAGAAAATTCCAAGTGTTAATGTTCAAAGCTGTATTGTTAAAAACCTGCAGTCTGAGCTGCTGAAACACGGGCAAATGTGATTAAAGTTATGTTCATGAAAACTGTGTATATTGTGGCTGGTGCTGTGTATATATAAATTAATAAGATTTCACACATTGAAGATAAAAGGCTTATACAGGACTTAAAATTAGTGTGAAATTTTGCAATGCAAACATGCAAGCAGGATTACTAAAAGCGTCTGGAAAGTATTGCGTCTGGACTGCTTTGCGCATTTGTTTTATGCAGAGTGCACTTTATGGCATTGATTGTGAAATTTAGGTATGACAGGGTCATTACAGATAATTTAATTTAGCTTCATCAGTGTATGTGTGAAAATCATTTTAATAGTGCTTATTATGGGTCTATATTAATACTAGGTAAAGGCAGGTAATAGTAATTGCATGGGGAAAATTAAACAAACAACTGAACAAAAAAAAAAAAAAGGTAATAATAATTGCGTAATTTTCGCTACGTCTGTGTTATGAAACTGGGGGCGAGGTGTAAAACAGAGGACCCAAACGCAGACAGCTTCATGAATAAGGGTAGGCTTTATT
>JAVSBU010340617.1:0-10642 GCA_033118015.1 Loricariichthys derbyi | reverse complement strand
AGTTGCCAGGAAGGGGACGGGGAGGAGGGCCAGGGAGGGGATGTATGGATGCAGTTGGAGAGGATATGGAGGTGGTGATGCAGAAGATGGGGTGGGAGGAGGATGACTCGCTGTGGCGACCCTGAAAAGGGAAAAGCTGAAAGAAAAAGAAGAAGAACTCAACTGTGCGAGATATATCCTACTGAGAAAAAAGGGGGAAAAAATTATTTTACAATTTTTCTTAAAAGTCCATTATAAAGGACATAAATGAATGGGCCAGGTCTCAGGAGTATAACAAAAAAAAAAAAAAAAAAAAAAGAAAGTCACCTGTGACTAAATTTACCCAATAAATGACTTGATTTTGCATGGACTGCACAAGGTTCTGGATGTAGACAACAACAGTGTTCAACCACACCTGCGTAATTCTTTGAGGCAATTAGGCCTTATTTCGTTCATACCTTCCCTGGCATTTCTAGAGGATTCACATATAGTATTGGGTCTTGGTTCTGTTTTTTTCTGTTGTTTTTAACTGGGAAACCTGAGAGACAGCAATAAATACAATACTGTGTATCAAACTAAACATCATCTCAAGAATGTTTGGAAGATGTAGTTCTTATAGCTAGTTATATTCAAGTCATCTATTACAGTGGACAGATAACTGTGTTGTACAGGATGCACATGAAGAAACAACGGCGACAGCTGCTTAAAACACATGCATAGGAAATATCGCTAGAAAAGTAGACTGTGAATCCAAAATGCACAACCAGAACAATCATGGATAAGGATTTATCATAATGCCACAAATCCAGTGACCCCTATGATGACTGACCCAATGCACAAAGTAACCCAGAGAGAACAGGGGACTGAGGATCAAGAGGAGAGAGATGACTAGTATGACCACCGCAGTGACTGCTAGATTTTAAATGGTACTAATAATTGATCACCAAATACTCATCTGATTGTTGAACATGGAATGGAAAATCAGCAGCTTTACTACTCTACACAGTTTAGTTTTGTTTCTGAGCTCAGTAAACATTTTTATCTCTCTACTAGCATTGACAATGTTTATGGTTTACACAAAAAATATCTGGAGGCAGCTATACTGCCACTGGTAATGTTTACAGATAACCCAAAATCAAGAAGGATGTTTAGAATTTGTCTCATTGTCAACATTATTTTGTCAACAAAATTATTGTGGTTGATCTGTGGTTGATCTACCGTAGATCTTCGTCATCATAATATTGGATCACAAACGAGTCGTCAGCTGCTAGATGTTTCAATTTAATTCCCTGTTGCAAAAACAGACACCCATATATTCCAGAATAAGTAAAACCAAAGTACAGTATCATTACACACACTTTAGTTGCTGTGTTGGTAAGAAAGGGTCTGTGTTTTAAATAAGTGATTGAATAATTGTATGTTCCAAGTGCTGGCATATCTGTTTAAGTGTTCTCCAGTTCCAAAAGAGAGTATATCTGTCACAGCCCCCACTCGCACCGCTAGAGGGCCCTCTCGCTCCATCGATCACTCCAGCGCGAGATCGTTCGTGCGCAACTAATCAAGCCATCTGATGGCTGACAGCTGGGAGCGGCCCTTTAAATATAGCGGCACTTGAGCTGTTCCCTGTTGCGTTCTCTAAATGCTTCCACACCGCTACCACTGTGTGCCTACCTTTTGGCATAACCCCACTCACAAGCATATGCTTAAACGCCATAGAGATTTTTACCTCCTTCTTTGTCTCATCAGTGCGATCGCTTTCTTTTTGAATAGCGTGTTCACTTCCATTTTGAATAGCACGTTCGCTTCCTTTTTGAAATGCGTGTTCGCTTCCTTTTTGAAATGCGTGTTCGCTTCCTTTTGAATTGCGTGTTTGCTTCCCTTCTTGAATACCGCCATCGCTCCCCGTTTGAATGGTCCAATCGCCGCTTACCCTATTATGTAACAGGGCTTCCCCCTCTGATGCTCTGTGTGAAGAGATCCCTGTTTCCCATTGCCACGCCCCTTGCTTGGCTGGAAATGATGCTTAGTCGCTCTGAAGAAGCTTCTCTTTCTCAGCTTTTGTGTTAATATGAGCTCAGCTCGTTCTTGCATTCTTACAGCCACTTCGGGATAGTTTGTGTTAGGTCCTACACTCCCTTTATCATGACAATATCATTGGATTTTACAATTTTATTAGCTTAGCCACTG
Organism: Loricariichthys derbyi; assembly: GCA_033118015.1. Classification (NCBI taxonomy): domain Eukaryota; kingdom Metazoa; phylum Chordata; class Actinopteri; order Siluriformes; family Loricariidae; genus Loricariichthys; species Loricariichthys derbyi. Next base: position 8,476 of record JAVSBU010340617.1, on the reverse strand, counting down.
TTGCTGGCTTTCTTTCTCCCAGTGAGAACCATAAAAAAATGTTCATGTTGTACTACCAGCATAAGGCACACACGTGAGACCAATGTACTTTAAAAGCCATGCATATTTGTAGGCATTATGATTGTTATCTTCTGCCAATTGGCCCTCATAATGTACATCACCAATAGTAATTGATGCGTTGCAGGGACATTTAGTTTAACTGAATAACAAAGTCATAACACTCTGGTTAATTATTTTTGATGAATAACTTTATGTAAAGTCATATAGCACCCTGGTTTTGAAATTACTTATCTGTTTTTAATTAATTAAGAGAAACCTCAAACCTACTTAATAATGTTACTTTTTGACAGCTTCTTTGTTTAAGTTTTAGTAGTGTTAGGCATCATGCCAGGCATGGGTTTATTTAACATCTGGCGACCTGGCGTGCACCTGACGCTGCACAGCTGAATCTACTTAGACTTGGCGGCCACATGCATGATCACATTGCGGGCACCATTAGTAATCAGTATTACACTGGATTCAGCTGTGCTATGATTTTAAAAGTGAGCTGCGCAGATAATTGATCGCCGGGTCATCGTCACGGTAAACCGCAGTTTCCATGTTTTAGCCCGGCGATCGTTATGATCTGCTGCGGCTCTCACTGCCATTATGGGAAGTTTTAGACAGGGTTAGTTGAAACGGGGGTTTCACCTTTATACGCTAGGCCATCCTGAGGCTGGTGCACAATGTGCACAAACGGGGATTGCACTCGAGGGTGTCACTCATTTGGCGCCAGAGAAGGTTTGGGACGACGGTATCCGCCCTTTTGTAGTGGAAGGGCGGTGTACAGGTTGGAGCCTGGCGGTAACCGGTAGGGCTTAGTTGTCAGTGTAAGGGCAGTTAGCTGCATCTCTGCGCCACCCAGATCCCCTTGGCACCCCCTGCGCTCCCCAGGTTCCTTGCTGCCTCAGGTGAGTCATTGCTTGGGGCTGTCCCTGCACTGCACCATTTTGCCATTTAGGCTTTTTGGTTTCATTTTTGGGCTTTATTTGTTACTTTGCTTCCATTCCTTATAGTTTCCTTACTTACGTTAAATAAAGCCTACCCTTATTAATGAAGCTGTCTGCGTTTGGGTCCTCCTTTTACACCTTGCCCCCATATCATGACAAGTAGTCCCTGCACTTTGTAGTTCTACAATTATATATTGGAGTCCATCTGTTTCTCTACATACTTTGTTAGCCCCATTATTTAGTCCCTATTGTCCCGTAATGGCTAAAATCCATCAGGACCACTGCATCGCCGGTATTATTTGGGTGGTGGATCATTCTCAGCACTGCAGTGACACTGACCTATTGGTGGTGTATTTGTGTGTTCTACTGATACAAATGGATCAGACACTGCAGTGCTGCTGGAGTTTTAAACCACCTCAGTCTTACTGCTGGACTGCCATCAGCCAAAAATGTCTAGTCACCACCATCCTGTAAGCAGTGTCCTGTGAGCACTGATATAGAGGATGACTAACACAAACTGTGCAACAACAGATGAGCTACCATCTATAAGTTTGCATCTATAAGGTGGAGCAATAGGCTGAATGTCTCTAAAAGTGCACAATAAATGAACAGTGTTTAAAAACTCCAGTAGCACTGCTCATATCAGCACAACACACCATGACTATGTCAGTGTCACTGCAGTGCTGACAGTCATTCATCACCCAAATAGTACCTGATATGTCGGTCCTGTGGTATTCTATGACTGACCATTACAGAACAGAACAAAGTGTCTAGCAAAGTATGTAAAGAAACAGATGGACTACAGTCTGTAATTGTAGAACTATAAAGTGAATTGACAACAAAAACTTAAATAATGTTTAGAATGAAATTGAGAAACATAGAATGTATATACAAAGACTTTTTCACAGTGCTGTATGTGCATTTGATATTTGTTTTAACAAGGTGATGCATAGTGATGACACATGGCTCTCCATCTTAGAGCAACAAGACAAAGATGGAGCAAAGCCAACAGAAAGCATCCTCATGCCAGGAATAACCTCTGTGGTGATGTTAAATAAACAAATAAATCTAATCCATTACTACTTACTTCTACTATTACTAATTAGCACAAACATCAAGAAAGAGAGGGACTGATGCAGCCCTCCATGGATTTCCAGCAGAGCCAAAATGAATCCATGGGACTAAGAGAACCTATAGAAGTAATAAAATTATTTATAAAAGTGTTATGATACAGAATTAGTACAAAAATTTAATTGAATTTTACAGGGTTGTTGGACATAAAACAGTTTCTAGCAGTTACAGTGCAATTCCTACAGTAAATGCTTGCCATATTATCCTCTAAACACATTTCCTGTCAGTTATGGATGGCTGCTGAAAGTCTGATCCAGAAAGTATATGGCCCTTGGGACAATACTGAAAAGCCTGCCAGGAAGTCTGACAGGTTGTAACAAGGACAAATAGGGTAATTTTATATGTTTGTAGGCTTTCTGTAGGCAGTGTGATTAGTAAACACACAATGTTGGTATCAATAATCACCTGCAATACATTATGTACAACCTGAAATAAGAAAAAATATGAGAGCACAGAAAATGCAAAAAATGCAGTGTTTCTTGCAGACAGTTGAACCCAAGATATGGAATGTTTTGTCTGATCAACTTCATTTTATGTGCTGATACAATTCCTTGAAAAAGTATTCATACCACTCAAATTTTCCACATTTTTTCACGTTATACCCATAAAATTTAAATGTATGTTATGTGATAGACCAACAAAAAGCAGCATGTGTAAAGTGAAGAGTGTGTTAAGAGTCCACCTTTGTGTAATTTATTCTCAGTATAGCTACATCTGTGTCAAAAGTTATCAAAAGTGATAAAGTGATGAAAGGGTTAAAGTGATAGTTCAGTTTTTTAATAATTGTAAATGTTTTTAATTTGTAAAGGTATATTAATGTAAAATGAATAGGTCTTTATATATCTCTGTGCCTTTTTGGCTATAGTTGGTGGTGGCTGTAGTTCACAATCCCATATCTTTTTGGTAAGATAGGATGGTACGCAGGGGGACTGAGATAGCATCTTTCCTTCACTGCAAAAAAATATACTTTAAAAATAAGAAAACTTTTCTTGTTCTGTTGGTAGATAATTTTGCTTATTTTAAGTAATAATTATCTTAAAACTCAAAAAAATATCCTGCCTGTCATGTTCATTTTTAAGCAAAAAAAAAAAACTTAACAGTCAAAAACTTGAAATCTAGGCGAGACATAATTTCTTATTTTAAGGCAAAAAAATGTACTTGTTTTTTCTAGTTTTAAGATAATTATTACTTAAAATAAGCAAAATTATCTGCCAACAGAACAAGAAAATTAAGTATTATTTTTCTTATTTTAAGTTTTTTGGGGGTTTTTTTTGTTTTGTTTTTTTTTTAAGTGGATTTTTTGCAGTGTTGAGAGGCTTATACTGTTGTTGATCCAGGTAGTATGATGGATTTAATGTGTAACAGGGGTGGTGCAACTTGTCAATAATTATTGAGTTTCACTGGTTTATTTGACACAATAGACAGTTTAGGAACATTAACCAACCAACCTTATGGTTCTAATTAAGTTTTAATGTGAGAGTATTAGGTAAGCTGATGTAAAACTTTATATTCTATATTCTTGGATAAGTACATTATTTGCAATTACTACATGTAGAGTGGTGCTTGAAAGTTTGTGAACCCTTTAGATGTTTCTATATTTCTGCATAAATATGACCGAAAACATCATCAGACTTTTACAGAAGTACTAAAAGTAAATAAGAGAGCCTAGTTAAACAAATGAGACAAAAATGTTATACTTCGTCATTTATTTGTTGAGAAAAATGATCGAATATTACATATTAGTGTGTGGTAAAAGTATGTTGAAAGTAAAAAAAAAAAGTATGTGAACCTTTGCTTTCACTATCAGGTGTGATGACCCTGTGCAGCAATAACTGCAATTAAAGATTTCCAGTAACTGTTGATCAGTCCTGCGGAATTTTATCCCATTCCTCCATACAGAACAGCTTCAACTCTGGGATGTTGGTGGATTTCCTCACATTAACTGCTTCCAATCTTTCCACAACATTTCGATTGGATTAAAGTCAGGACTTTGACTTGGCCATCCCAAAACATTTAAAACTTTATTCTTCTTCAACCATTCTTTGGTAGAACAACTTGTGTTCTTAGTGTCGTTCTCTTGCTGCATTACCCACATTCTCTTAAGATTCAGTTCATGGACAAATGTTTGGACATTTTCCTTTAGAATTCTCTGATATAATTCAGAATTCATTGTCCCATCAATGATGGCAAGCCGACCTGACCCAGATGCAGCAAAACAGTCCCAAATCATGATACTACCACCACGTTTCACAGATGGGATAAGTGTTTTTACAACCCTGTGTACAATGAAGCTGGGACGTTGTGTAAAACATGAATAAAAACAGAACACTATGATTTGCAAATCCTTTTCAACCCATATTCAATTGAATACACTACAAAGACAAGATGGATAATGGTAATGTTCAAATGGATATATTTAGGGGTTGTTTTTTTTGCAAATATTAACTAGTTTTGAATATAATGTCTGAAACATGTTCCAAAAAGTTGGGATGGTGGCAATTTAGGGCTAGTAATAAGGTTAAAAAAAACTAATGATGTGATTTCAAACAGGTGATTAAGATCATGATTTGGTACAGAAGCAGCATCCAAGAAAGGCAGAGACTTTGAAGATGGCAGTGGCAAAGGAAATGTGTGACAAAATTATTGAAATGTTTAAAAACAATGTTCCTCAAAGAAATATTGTAAGAAATTTGCATATTTCAGTCAGGTTTTGTTGATTTGGTTTGTTTTGCATTGTCTTGTTGAAAAAGGCATGGATGTCATGTGTTCGATTTTCTCGTGGGTTTGCCATATTTAGACCACGCCCTCCCATAAACACATAAAAGGCCAAAAAAGCTACGAACTGCCCAAGACACTCAGAGTAAACTCGTGTAATCACGCGGAAAGGCCGCGCCATGATGAAATACTCCTATGTGTGAACAGGGTAAAAGGGAAGACAGATTCAGGTCGGGTTTGAAATGAGGAACTAACACACTAACTGTTTAGTTCACTGCGGTGCCTGCAAAGGGCTACGGTGTAAGATGGCTTGCCATGCTGGTGCAAACTTTGTTTCTCAGTATGCATTGAAGGTTAATCAGTTCCCAAAGTGCAAGGCAATAAGTCTGTTTAGGGTTTCAGTCAACTAGTTCTACCATTCAAGGAAAATCAGTTCCCAAGTTCTTACACCTGAAGGGCAATGTAAGATAAAATAGTGGACAATGTCACTATGCACTGCTGAATCTTTTGTAGAAGGGTACCCCAGGCATTGTGTCAATGTGTGTGAGAGACCTTAAAAGAGAAGAAAGAAAGCAGACTAATGACTCCTAAAGAGAAAAGAAACAAAGCAATGAATGCTAATGAGAAGCCTTAGAATGAAAGCAGAAAAGGAAAGAAAACGAAGAGATAAAAAGTGAGAGAGTATAAATATATTCCAAGAAGAAAACTGAAAAAAGTTATACAAGTATATAATCCTTCCACTATTGAAACACCTCCCAAATAACTGGTGCTCTCCTTAGCAACTGGATTTACTCCAGGCCAAAACCGCTGGGTCTTAAAGCCACCATATTTGATAACGAGGTCAAAATTATCTATTGTTCAGAGAACACAGTCACTGAAAGTATAAATAGTATTTGGTCAAGCACAAACCATACATGTAACTTCACTTGATTTAAAAATTAAGTTTTCCTTGTTGGATCTAACCAAATATCTCCAGAAGGTTAAAAAAAACACAATGTCAGATCTTTCCAACTTTTTAGGAACATTTAATCCCCACAGTGATAACACACCTACAGAGCTGAATCTGTGTTTGATTCAACATACACTGTGGAACAGCTGTGCATTGGGTGGGGTTGAATTTGTTGAATGGTTAATGACCTGCTAATTAGTGGTCTCTGTTATTGCAGCCAAACTCTTCAATGACTCAATTTGACACTTTCAGATTCCAACCACAAGTCATTTCATCAACATTCTCCCCTGTCCTCCAAAATAAAATGATTTATCAGCTCTGATGAGTAACATGGCTGGCTTCAACAGAGTATTACCTTGTATTTGCATTTAATTTTTGGGTGTTCATAAACAGCTGAATTAGTCCAAAGCTATGATACATGCAATGTATGTTCAATGTGGGTTTTTTTTAAAGGAATGACACTTATGAATGTTTAAATACTCAAATTACAAATGTAACTCACTTCATACACGAGCGATACAGCTCAACGCCATTATGCTGAGATCACGCCTCAGTGGGAGCCATACCATCTGCTGTAGGGTTCCTTGTTCTTCTTTTTGCTGGAAATATTTCTTTATCTCTTCTTCTTTGTGTTTGGGTTCATTGTTCATGCCTCTTGGATTGAACTGTATGGATGAGAATCTACCTGTACTTGTGGACTGTGGTAGCTTATTGGTTAAGGCACTGGTCTAGGTCCAGGGTTCAAATCCCACCTCTGCTAAGCTGCCACTGTTGGGTCCCTGAGTAAGATGTGCTAAACAGGTAAACAGTTGGGCAGTTTCAGCATCAAGCATGTCCAGATCTCTCTCGTCATCATCTGAGTCAGTCTCATTGCTGTTACTTAGTTGTTTAGTGATGATTCTGCCCTACGTGAAAGCTTGAGTAGAGTCGAATAGAGACTGTAGAGACACTTCTACCTGCCGTTTTCTGTTCAATAACCCACTCTTCAAGTTTGTCCGTTGATTCATTAATGTTGAATTCTCTCACAGCTGCTCTATTCCCGTGTTCTATAACGTACGTAATAGTCTTGAGTTTGAAATCTATTTTGTAAGCATGTCTCTTGACAGGTGCCATTTTGAGGTCCTAACAAACACACCGTAATATTATACTGAAGTACATTACAAGTACGGTAGCCGTAATGCTCCAACAATCTATCAAGCGCTTCGGCTTCGTTGCTTACCAAAGCCATTCCAAAACAATTTGACAGATTTTTGAGCATCGTGTACCACAAAATCGGTTCAAGGTCAGTAAGCACAACCAGAATTCATACATAAGGTGCACAGGATTATAAGGCAAGCTGTTGATTTTTGATCAAATTAATGGATTTTAAGTGTGCCTTATGGTCTGAAAATCATGGTACAATTACTCAGATTGTAAGACTATATCATTTGTAAGTTGCTCTGGATAAGGATGTCTGCTAAATGCCAAAAATGTAAATTTATAGGTTTTACAGTGCAGCGGCGACTCTGGTGTGGGGACTGTTGTAGCCTAGCAGTTAAGTTGTTGGCCTACAGACCAGAAGGTTCAGGGTTCAAATCCCACCTCCACTAAGCTGCCACTGGTCCTGAGAAAGGCCCTTAAACCACAATTTCTTAGACTGTAAGACTGTATAAATTGTAAGTCACTCTGGATAAGGGTGTCTGCTAAAATGCCATTAATATAAATGTCCTTCTCTGCAGGGAGAGGGGCCATTCATTTTGACCAAACACCAACTCCTTTTGTAGAAATACACCCCAAAACTTTAGGAAACTTCAACAGTGATTCACAGACACTGATCCATGTTGTGCCTTCTGTTAGGAATCTCAAGTTTTGCCTCAAGGCAAAAAAATAAAATAAAATAAAATAAAATAAATAAATAAAAATCAGTATACAGCAATTGTTGCTACAGTTCTGCACCAGAGTCCTTGTGGTTTTTAGCAGAGATGAATCTGTGTATCTCATGTTTCTCCCTCTGAACCAGCAGCATCTCACTAGATTCTCAATAATTTTTGCTATTTCTGAAATGAGAGCAGTGCTAGACACCATCCACTTCTGAAGATAAGTACTTAAATTCTCAATTTTTTGTCCTCAACTTCTTTCTGTTGACATGTGGAAACACCTTAGGTAGCCTTGATGGATGTCAATCACCCAGCTTTATTATTTCCCTTTCAGTTAGTTAGCTTAGATTATTCTGCACATAATACTTTATGCCCACAAAGTCCTGACATATATACTAGCACATCACAAAATATTAGAATATCATGAAAAAGTTCAATATTTTTTGTCAGTCATTTCATGAAGTCCATATATCTTATAGATTCATTACACATGGAGTGAAACATTTATTTCTTGAAATGTTGATGATTGTGGTTTACAGAAAATGAAAACCAAAAATTCAGTGTTTCAGAAAATTAGAATATTACATAAGATCAATAGCAACTACACACAAACAAATTCTAGACATGGACTACAAATGTCACGTTCCTCGTGTCAAGCCCCTCCTGAATCTGAGACAACGTCAGAATTATTACCTGTGCTGTGGAGAAAAAGAACTGGACTGTTGCTCAGTGGTCCAAAATCCTCTTTTCAGATGAAACACAGGTGTTGGACAATGAAACTGAAACACCTGTCATTTTAGTGTGGGAGGTTTCATGGCTAAATTGGACCAGCCTGG
>JAVSBU010340607.1:0-10643 GCA_033118015.1 Loricariichthys derbyi | reverse complement strand
GCGGCATTCAACACTATTTACTCCACTATATCCATTCAGCTTAAGTAGATATGACCACTAGAGGGGACCTTTAAGACTGATTACAGTAGCTTACATGGGTAAAAGTGAGGATTTTACTGTCTGAAATTCGATTTAATCATGTTTCAGAGATGTATTTATTAGCAGCCAGATCTGCTAATAAATTAAATTAACAAAAGTCAGTTATTTGGAAGTTCAGGAGGACTTTAGCCTGATGAGATTCTGTTCATAGTAATTACTTGTATTAAGTCAAATTTGTAACATAAACCCCCTTTTTTACAAACAGACCTTCTGAGAAAACGGTGGCCATGTTTTCCATATTGTGCCAAGTCTATTGCACTATTTAAATGTTCACACCTCCTTTGTCTTGCAACTGAAAATAATCAAACATGTATTAAATTGAAATTTATTATGAGTGTACAAAAACGCATGTATTGGACTTTATTCTTAAACCGCACCACTTTTGTGAGTCCCTCTAATTATTATTTTGCAAGAACACCCTGCATTACTCCATGTACAGCAACGATACGCCGAAGGTTCACATGTTCTCCTCATGATTCTGCATGTGAGAGTGTAGATGATGTTAATAAACACTGTAAAACATGTCTGGGCCTATAAGTTTGTACGCAAACAGGAAGTTTTGCTATACGCAGTGCAGCGCCCCCTGCTGAGTATGGGGCTGTTTAGTCGCTAACCCCAGGTCCACTATAGAAAGTCCACACTGGACACATAGAATTGGATTTTGGAGCAATGGGAGAAGGTCGTTTGGTCTGCTGAGTCCTGTTTTTTGTTTTGTTTTTCGTTAACAGAGCATGGTGCATTGTGGGAGGAAGAAACTCAAAGTCTAGACATTTATTTGATGCTAGACCTACCCAGACAAATAGATTCATTTCATTTCAAGCTGGATTTGATTGTAAATTTTGCAATGTTACATTGTACAGTAAATGTATTTTGCAGAACACAAAAGTTTGTATGGGACAAAGTTTAATTTGTGAAATTTTTGTTAAATGCATGAATATTAAAACTTACCAAACCCTAAGTGCGAGGGTTTGCAGATGATCCGCTGTTTTCTATAAATTCACACATTAATCCTTCATTCAAATGTGCAGATTGTTCCCTGCAGTTTGTTTGTTAGCGTCCCGTCATCAGAAAATCAGCTAAACTTGTCGCCTGAACAGGGCAGCCAAAACGTTTCGAAGGACTTAATTTTGATAAGATACGTTACGTGTACGGTGGACACATTCTTAATTTCTTTATAGACAACACAAGTGCTAATGTACAGCAAAACAGGCTAGTTAGCTTAAGTTAACAAAGGAAATCCATCTCCTGTGCTAATTAGCGATATTAGCAATTTAGCCACAGTAGCTGTATAAGAGAAAATAAGCCAGAACAACACAAGCTCTTATTGTGTAATTATTGTACAAATAAATGACTGAATAATGTCTGTGTCATTGTGTTTAATATCATTTTCTCATTCGGCTCAAGGACACACACACACACACACACACACACACACACACACACACACACACACACACACACACACTCTCAGTATCAAACTGGGCATTACTGTAGCTAAGTAATGCCACACTTACACCTAATCCTAACCTTAATCTTGCAGCTTCCATTTAAAAAAAATAAGAGGTTTTTCACATGAGGACCAGCAACGTGTCCCCACAAGGTAAAAATGGGCAGATCCTTCTATACTTACAGGGACATTGGGTCCCACAGTGTAACAGAAACACGACACACACACACACAGTTTACTGTTCTCATTCATCACTTTATCCTCTTCATACTAGTCTGTCCAATTCATCAAATCCTTTTAAATGTTAAACATGAAAGTTTTAAAATATTTCTAAAATAATTTAAGCATGAACAAATTCCCGTGTGGACCAAAATGTACTAGAAATAAATTATATTGCAAGTATAAATGATTATACTTTATAGAATGTCAAAAAGAACACAGGTCATTTTAGACCCACGTATGGAGGAGTGTGGGGTCCAATCACAGCTAAGACTACACATTACTACCATCAAATAAGTCACCGTGCTGTGGGCTACAGACTGTGAGGTTAGAAGTTACACTCACACATTGTATCCTCACTAGGTTATTACAGGGCTGATTGAGTATAATGGCATCTAATCATAAGGTTTGGAAATAGCCACTTATTTCCTCTATAATAAATCACATCATTCTCAAGCATGCAACCAACAAAAGGCTCTGCTCCAATAAGGCACATTTCATTGGTCAGTTTCCTGATTACTGAGGACTTTGGATTGGTTTATTAATCTGCTGCTAAGGCAAACCAACATACAGGCATTAGTGAGCTATTAATACACAGTAATCAAAGGATTATTATTGTATAGAAAGTTGGACAAGTTTGGGAGGCCCTGACACACACACACACACACACACACACACACACACACACACACACCTCTGCACCATTCAGGTGCACAGAGCCCTCAGTCCTGCCCCCGAGTACCAGAGAGAGGTAATGGACTGGGTAACTGGCCTGAACCCTGCTTACAGGGGCTGCAATTAACTCGAAACAATACACTCAAATCAAATCTGATGGCCTTAGTCCATTAACATCATGTGGAGAAATGGATTGTGTTCTCATCCTGGTTCTAGATTTAAGTCTTAATGTAATTTGTGCTTGTTCATATACAGATATGGAATAACAAGATCAAAAACAAAAATAATTATTATTGATTTTTTTTTTAATCATCATATTATAAGCAGATTTGGCCACCGCTTACCCCAGTCTGGATTGTGGGGAGTTCAGAGCCAGTCCCCAAATTAACAGAGTGCAGTACACGGTGTGAGTCCTTCACAGGTCTGGTTAGGAGTGCTGCACCACTCAAGCATTTAATTATTATGTTAAATATAATCATTAAGCAAATCATTCCTAATAAAATTATTATACTGTTAACTTTATGAAAAATATATTTTTTTCTATTAATTAAATAATATTATTAGTAGAGATGATAATAATCATTATAGTTTTACTATTGCATGGAAAATTTTGTTATAGGACTGGCCACGCCTACAAATAGGTTATGTGACAATTATCTCTGCTGGATAGCATAATGATGATAATAATAATAATAATAATAATAAGGTTGATTTACTGGTTCCAGAGACTTGTATTTGACATCTGCTGTCTGTATGGAGTTTGCATGTTCTCCCTGTGTCTGTGTGGGTTTTCTCCCACATTCCAAAATACATGCATCGTTACCTGGAGCCTCTAAAATGTCCTAGTACTTGTCCTGCAGTTTCCTTAATGATTGAATATATTTTATTAGGCTTCACTAAACTTTTGACTCTCTATTTTTATATTTTGTATATATTTATATTTTATATATGCATTTTGATATTTTTAAATAAATATTACTAAACTCTGTTACAAAATGTAATGCAGAAGATATTTGATCTGGACTGTACACACATTAGATACTATATTAAAATGCTTTTCAAAGAATCAATGCAATCCACATATACAATAATAATAGCAATAATATAATGAATAATAACAGTAGCATTAAATAGTAATGATTATAAAGAATAAAAAACAATAATAAACAAAAATAATATTAGAAACATTTGTATTAATAGAAAAAATAATGAAATTAATAATGATAATAATAATATAAATATTACAAATAAAATAAAATTAATAAAAGTAGGAATAATAATAAAATGAATAACAATGGTAATAAAAATAATAGCAATAATAGAAGTAGCGATAGTAATATTAATAATACAGTCTGCTTGTTTTACCTTCACAGTAGGAAGGTCTCTGGTCTGCTCCTGCCCCCTTCAGACCAGAGCCACACTTCATTCTCGAACACACACAGTCACACACTGTTCTGATTGTTAAATTAAACAAGGCACCAATCCACTGTAGGGCACATCCATGCATACACTCACTCACTAAGGGCACTTTGGAAACACCAGTTAACCCAACGTATGTCTTTGGAATGTGGGAAGAAACCAGAGTACCTGGAGAAAACCCACACAGACATGGGGAGAACATGCAAACTCCACACAGACAGAGCCCAGGGTCGATACACAGTTCAGAATGTGTACAAGATGCATGTGAAATAAATGACGAGCAACAAATCCACTGTAATTAGTTTTATTTTGTTGTCCAGTTCATGAATTCAGCTGTAGTAAAACTGATACACATACTTTATTAGCAACGGTTAAAGTCCATTAACTGAAGTTTTAGCTGAATATATTCACAGGCTTCATAAAGAGCCTAAATTTGGTTAACACCACGTTTAGCAAGTGTCGGCTAAATAATGGAAAGGGTCAAACTTTAATACAGTTAATAAGAAAACCAAATGAGCGTTTAGGATATGCTAACACCTCTCGCTTCCCTTCAACCTTCCTACACATGAACGGCCTGAAAACTGCAGTGTGATGTGAAGAAACCTTTTCTGTATAAATAACATACTGTAAGAGATAACCTCAAATACTGACACATTTCATGTACATTCACACTCAGAACAATCTTTCGTACGGCCCGTCGTGTGCACGCGCACCTCACTTTCCACTAAAGCTTCTAAAATGCCCAATAAAACCATTAAAGCACTTGCTATACCGCCATTAATCCCACAACCCCTTACACGTACATGACTTTCTCTCTGAATTAAAGCTAGCAGACGATTAATATGAAAAAGGCTGTTAGTGTTCTGAGATCCCCGGTTCGATCCAGACCCCAGGCTCCATCTGTAATTGTGTGCTACGATGGATTGCTCCTGTCTTGTGCACTGTGTTGCCGGCTAGGCACCGGCTCTCCCGCGACCCTGATTAGGATAAACGGATTAGAAAATGAATGAATAAATGTTAATCTGGTTTTAAATTGCAAATTTGCACTTTCATGGCAGAACAATTGTGATAAACTATATTAAATTCAGTTTCCCGGTGCCATTGAGTAGCGTGAATTACCAGATACACCAACGAGCAAAACAACAACGTTTATCTAACGTCAAATTTGAAGTACTGGATGTCAGTCTGACACTGTGCTCATGTATTTCTACCTAAAATCAAATAAAATCTAACAAATCTATTGGCATTTGAAGTGTGAAGAATCTCAATTTCATACATCTAACCTAACGCTTAAATCAAATTCAAGCTCAAACTCAGGTTTCCTACTAAAAAAGAATCGTGTGTTAGCGTGATATTTGAAAGCGCTTCAATAAAATCAAAGAACAGAAAGGAGAAATAAACCTGGAATGCCAAGCCTGACGTAAATGGTTCTCAATAACGTCGATCATCGTCCCAGTTTAACGTGACGTACCACAGGACTACGTAAAAAATCTGTAACAATAGTTTCTAAGAACTGTAAACAAAACTGACTTGTGTGTGCATTAGTAGGTCGTGGTTACAACCAGGTGAAAACGCAAAATGATGAAATGCATTGTTCATGGTTCCTGCTCTTCTACATTCATGGTTTGAGGTGAACGTTGAGGTCATGAGGTTACTGGTTATTGGACATGGTTGTGTGTGTTGTACTGGTATGAATGAGTGGGTTTGAAGGCCCACAAATGAGGGGTAATTTCTGTATATAGCATAGCTAGAGCTCTACGTCTACCACTGCGTTTGAAACCTCCAACTCCGAGCTGTACCGAGGCATGGCTCTAATATGTACACTAATTTTAACTCCACAAAGCTGCTTACACTCATAACAGTACAACACATTACAAGCATAGCAGTGGCAATGTTCTGGGTTCGACCTTCAGATTGTACAAACCATACCTGACCAGTAATGGTGACTTGGCAGTGCTGGGATTTGTAACCTGAACCGTCTGGTCCATGGTCCAGTCCTTTTTCTGCTGCACTACCACTGTCAACACAGTGGTTGGGTACGATAAATTTGCAAACGGACGCGTAGAGAACGCACCGTAGAAAGGTTGGTTGCTACCTTCTGAGACCAATTTCACAGTAGAATCGGCGAGCGAACACTCGAGCGCATAACCTCTGCAGTTCAAGGAATGACTACTGACTGAGGAACGATGGCAAAGTGAATAAGTACCATGGAAAAAACTTGTCATTTCTTCCCTAATACGTACCATCGACTTCATATCAGCATTGTATTAAGGAGGCTTGTGGGAGACCATTTATGTGCTCAAATTACACCCCACCTCACCAAATTGGGTCTGGCCAAGTCCCCAAACTACTACCGATCACTGGGTTATGGAATTCCAAAGGCACTTTCATAGGTTTTTGCACTGCAGGAACTGGGATTAATTATAGCCCTTAGAACGAAGTGTATAGGAACTTTTTAGCTCGTATTTCAAGGCATCTTCTTTTCCTGAGTGATGTGAGTTCACGGTGATTGGTCCAGACGTAGTGACACAAGTGTATAGTGGTTGGTCCACCCCATATTGAGAGCAACAGACAAATATGCGATGTAGGAGGTACAGCACAAGTTTGAGTCATCTTGCGGCTCTTCAGTGTCACAAAGCGTTCCTACTGGCGGTGTGAACGCAAACCAAAAAAGATAAATTAGTTCTCAGTGGCGCTCTGCAGGGCATTCTTCTTCTTTGGGCTTTTCCCTTTTCAGGGGTCATCCTCCTCCATCTCACACCAACTACTTCAATGTCCTCTCTAACTACAGAGCTCTGCAGGGCATTTTTCCTCCTAAATAAGTCCCTAGAACTGTTTGGTGTGAAAGCGCCTACTGGCTAGAATGAACATACAGGCAGGAACTGGCTACACCTTTTGATTGGAATGACCAAATGATCTGCAGTGACAGGGGTAAGAGCCAAAATCAGACCTCCTGTGGTGTGCTAGAGTTTTACATGACCTTCCCTTCCAATAAGGTTTGTCTTTACCGTTACAAATGAGCCACACCCCTTTACCACAGTGTGACATCCTCTTTCCAAACTATTTCCATAACCGTCTCTCCACTAATAACACCTCTCTGAAGAACTACCGCTGTAATATTGGTCCACTCGATCAACACCAATTCTGTGAACTACAGCTAAACATTCAGAGCGAGAGTATTCACTGTGTTAATTAGAATGAGAAGGGAGAGTCGTCAGTATGTTAGATCAACCCTAATTCAATCTTTTCATCGCTTTATACCGCTTCTAAATATTAGAGAAATAATGTAATCCAGAAGACACAACGATGGAATGATCACATTACTGACAATGTTAATAACTGGTGTGTGAATGAAATCCCTGACTGACACGTCTTCCAGTTTTTTAATAAGTAACGTTTGCATAAGTTAGTAATGTTGTAATATTTTCTCTCTCTCTAATTTATGTATAAATAAACATAAGTACGCACATATATAAAAACTTGTGCTAAAATATTATAAAATCAGCTTCATTTGACCCCAGACCTTTCTGCAAACAACTTTTTGCCCCCTTCACACCAAGTCATGTTTCATTGAGACCTGGACTGTTCAGATTTGTATCGTAAATGTAAAAAAAAAAAAAAAAAAAAAAAAAAAAAAAAAAAAAATCCACAAAATATATAGACACCATCTAACCCAACCTCCCAACCGAGTACCAGTCATGTACCCTTTCATAATCGGATTAGAACGTGTCGTATAAAATATTGTGCATATACACATTTACAATTAGCATATCCCTACATTTTGGCTCGACAGTCCTACATAGCCACAAAGTGTATATAAGGTGCGTACAAACTTTTGACACCAACTGTGCCTTGGCTATTTGGCTACATTTCAAGGTTTTAATTTCGTACCTTGGAACAATTCTGTTACTGACTGAAAGGTCTTACTTTCGGGGCCCTCAGCTGTAATACCTTTAACTACTATAAAAGCAAACTAACTATTTAAAGTATGAAAAGGCGCTCAGGTGGTGACCCAGGTGACTTTCGGCCCCCAGAAGCCTGGCCAGGATTAAAAAGTATGTAAAGTGCCTGACTAACAGTGAAGCAAACTGCCTCATAAGTGCTAAAATGTTTAAAACAGGGTTTTAAATAGTGGTGCACCAAACTGAAGATTCATATTTTTGGTCTAAACTAAAATCTGGTCTATGAAAAATTTAAATGACACTTTTGAAATAAGGAGGTAAACGATCTGAGAAAGTTGAATCAGTTCATCTGGAGAGACGTTTCCTTCTCAGTCAGTTGGAAAATTTTCCCAATCTTATATCAACCACTAGCAGCACCACAGTGTAAATTGCAATAGGATTGGGGAATAGCTGCAATCACGGCATCGTAAGATGGAGAGAGGTGTAGTTTTAGGCCACCTCCTTGCTCAGGGACGGGAGTTCCCTTTTCACGTCAACAGCCTTTTTGACTCTCTGTTCAAAACTCTGCCTAAACATTTCTTCAACAAAAACCTCATGTCCAGGTGAACTGATTGAACCTCCTGGGTTTTTCTTACCTGGATTACTGTATTATGATGATGAGGTAAGAATCAAAGCTACAGTTTAAACACATTGCTTCCAGATCGTGCTAGGGATGCAAATGTGGCCGGTTTTACTGTTAACCTAAACGTTTTGGCCATTTCTGATTTAAAACTATCGATGGGTCCAAATGTATGGTTTGAAATTTGTGCAATGAAGCAGGGGCATGTCGATCATTTCACAGAGTCATTCTTCCTTCCTCCGGGTTTTCTCAGTGCAGAGGCTGGGCGATCGCAGCAGTCTGGCACCGAACAGGCCGATGATACCCAGATTAAGGAGAAGTGCCAGCAGCAGGGCGCCCAGCGTTCCCAGGAAGCACGGACCTGTTGAGTGTGCGCTCAGCCAGCTCCTACGTGATGTCATGTCAGCGAGCACGGCCTCCATCTGGAAGTGAGTACCGACCACGGCGCAGATGTGGAACAGCTGGTGACTGTGGCCTGTTAGAGAAAGAGTCAACGAGAACAAACTGAACGTTTAACAGGAAAAACACACCTGGTATTACTGCGGCTCTCAAACTCGTCCTCTCTAACGCATAGCTGAGCTGTACTTCAAGAAAAGCAAGGAAAACTGCAGGTTAGCAGCTCGACTCGGGAACATAATGACTTAATAAGCGCTCATTACAATCAAGAGCTATAAAATAAAGTGGAAAATGAACACGCTCGTTCAAACTTGAAAGATTGGCGATGATAAAGTCAAGGGAAAATAACAATACGGTCCAATTTAGTCCATTATCTGTTCACAGACTGTAGTCATATTGAGACCATTTAATTCACCCAACTTTTTCTTGTAAATTATTTCTCATCATGGTATTAACAGAGCAGAGAGGACAGTAAACCATACCGATGAAGTCAAAGCGTCCTGGGGCCAGTCTCTCAGGAAGGTGAGACGTGAACAGGAAACAGGTCAGGAAGGCAAAGAGCAGGTGGTAACAGTGGCTGGGCAGAGCTTCAGTGTGGCTACAACCTCCACCGGAACACAGCAAGAGCTACACAAGTTCAGTCAAAAAAAAAATAAATAAATAAATAAATAAATAAATAAAATTATTAAAGCAATTTTTCAGACTCAAAAGCATAAATGTTTTTTATCACTATCTACCATTTTTCAAATTATAAAACTTTCAGTCTTTAACTTTTTGTAATGGAAGCCTAAGAGAAGAAAAAAAATGCAGTCAATACGACTTTAAACATACGTGGTGTAACGATAGACCGCGATTGTTTAATTATGGGATCTAATGCAATTGCATCTTTTGAACAACATACATACATATTCACAGAAACATCCCATTTTCAGTGAGACGCCTCCTAATTTTTAATTTTGGCAGACTAAATATTATTATTGTTCAAATTTTACGCAAGAAAAATGTACAGTATTTCAAATTAGTTCTCAGAAAGAAAAAAGGAAAGTTTAATGCTTTTATATATAAAAATACAGTAAGTCCCCGCTTAACGACGGGGTTAGGGACCAGAAAGTCCGTCGTTAAGCGATTTAGTCGTTAATCAGGTCCAATTACCACAAGGACGTTAAGAGTGTAGCAACGAACTCACGTGACATGCTAATACAACGATTAACATCATAACATCGGTTTTAATACACTTATCACCAATCTAAATTGCAAAATACACTCTAGGGGTGTTTAGGTGACTGTTTAGGTGAGTAGCATTAAAACTAAAATATCAATATGTTTTATATTACATATGATCTCACACAAGGGAAATACACACTTACCACCAGCCAGATATCTCGTGCTTTACTGATGGCCGCATAAATCGCCTGAAGGACCCCTTTTTCATGCAGTTATCACAGTGACCCACAGGTGGCTCCAATTTAACATGTGCAACACATTTCTTTCGGTGAAATCAATTACTCTCTGTTACACCAGCAGCTTATCGTACACAACATTCCACTGTGCTGCCACTGCTCAGGCGCGAAATTCAAAAATATCGTTCAGCCATCCGGCGTATCTTTGAAATTTGGTCGTATATCGAAATTCATGGTATTCGTGAAAGTCCATCGTAACTTCGAATCATCGTTAAAGGGGGCGTCGTTAAGTGAGGACTCACTGTATTGTAGTGGCACAAGAAGTATGACATGGAGTTTGAATTTTTTTGTTTTTATTTTTTAAATATTTTGAGTATTTTGAAGTAAGTGATCTACCTAAATAATGCTTGAAAAAAATTGACTTGCTCCAGCCGTTTAGGAGAAAATTGACTTTGTTATAACTATGG
>JAVSBU010340596.1:0-10643 GCA_033118015.1 Loricariichthys derbyi | reverse complement strand
CTTGGTGAGGACATTAAAGGGTTAAAAAGATATAATGACCCAAAAAGTGCTCTACCAAAAAGTTACGTACGACGTTATAGGGTTAATTTTGCTTAATGTTAGGATATATAATGACATTCATATTTCAATTGTAGAGGTCACCATTCAAATGTGAATGGTTTAGTATGTCAATTCTTTGAGCCCTAAACCAATTATCAATATTTTTAGTGTTATTGGACATTTACAAAGTATCTATGTTTTTTACTAGTATTGTCAGATATACAATTATTTTATATATAATTACTAAGAGAATTTTGAAATTGTTATAATACCTTAATAAACATTAATAACCAGTGACTGAAATGTACCTAATAGGATGTAATACTGCCATGGTTTCTTGTAGACTGGGATTTTTGCCACTGCTGGTAGATTCGTATGACCGTGCACTTCTATACAGCTACAAATTCACCTACTTTCTTTACACTATGGCCTTTGTCGTGCCCAAATGCAATCACTCCTTTTTGAAAATCATTAACATCTGCAATACAACCCATTTTCCACAAATCAAAAGAGACATTCACTGCACTGCACCACCTCTTTTCAATCTTTGAATTGCTTTGCATACCCCGCAGGCCCATCCATCCTCATGCAACGTCATCTGCAGGAGCCTAAAGTTACTGCCACTTTAAACATACAAGGTGATTTTTTTTTTGTCCTGGCAGTGTAAATGAACATTTAATAAAAGAAAACAAACCTAGCAACTACAAAGGTTTTGGAAAGTTTGGGTGTGTAGACCATTCAAATGTAGTCAGTTCAGATATATTTTCAGAAATTGTTAGAATAGAGTGAGAATAGGCTTAGTACTATGAAGAAATTCATGATTAGTGTAATCTCTTGATTCTAGCATTCAAAATTCTTTGACAGCCAGCAAACCAAGCCTCATACTAATTAGTTTAGAGCCAGTATGACTACTGATTGAAACATCTATGTATTTTTATTAAAACTAGACATATTGACATGGAAACTGTAATTATGTTGAAATAGGTCTTTTGAGGAGGAACATTACATTCCTTGCCCTGTGTTCCAAGATGACAATTTTCACATTTACAGGGCTGCAAATGTGAGGTCTAAATGTGAAAAACTAAATGGTTTGGTCGATTCCAAATAAATAAAATAATATTTGTGATGTCACTGACAGTAATCTGGATATCACTGAAGATATAATCTATAGGTGTAAAGCTGTTTTGTTACAATTCTCTATTGTAAAAAGTGCTATAGTAATTAATTAAATGTGAGAATACTGTAGTGCATAGAGTACATTGAGCGTTTTTAAAACACGACCACGACCACCATTAGTTCGGCAAAGTCATTAACATAAAGCGTATTTCTGAAATAAATTATTTGTCTCATGTAATTTATTGAACAATATATTAAAAGTGAAAACAAATCAATTATTCTGATTATTCGTTTTACTAATAAAATTAATTAATGATGAATGCTCTTAATTGTGCCATGCAAACAGACAATGAGCTAAAGATCAGTGAAGCTAAACAAGGAGGATAGTTTAACACATAACGGAACACACTGAACAATACTTGAAGTAAGAACAAGAACCTACAAACCAGACATGGAGCCTAAAGAGACCAGACAAGGGCGTGAACAGGAAGGAGAGTATTTCTAGGAAAGGCACAGCAGGTTCTAAAGGTCAAAATTGAGCCATGTAGGATGACGTCTAACCCTAATCCAATCACTAACCCTACCATCATCAACACTGTGCTAGACAATGCACACAATGACATTTACCTTCCATGCACATAATTTATATCATGTCCAGTCTTTTATTATGCAGCTTTATGTGTTGTTTAATGCTTAAATTTACCACCAATGTACTCCTGTCACGTGTGCAACACATCACTGGGCCCGCAGAGTGGAAATCCACAAAGCAAAACATTGTTATACTGTGATACCACAAACTGTTGAAGAAGTCAGAGCTCTGTGAAAGCCAGCCAAGTTCTCCAACTTACTCTCTATGCTGTTTATTTATACATTTTGTTTTGGGAATCTAGAGCACTGTGTTTGTGGAGATGCATTTCTAGTATGCTTGATATAATGAACGTGTTAGCAGTGGGTGTGGGTAAAAGAACTAATCACTAATTAGAGGGGTCAATCAATCCTCAAGCTAATCATTCAATGAATTCAGTTAATATGGTGTAGTAATTTTACTGAAAAAAAAAATAAAAGAAACGGGCTTCATGATCTTTTGAAAGTAATAGTGTTTCTGTTTCATTCTCCTCAGAAATGGCTATGGGATTCCTTACTCTTTTGATCATTTCATGGATGATTGGTGTTCTTGCAGCATTTCGTAATGATACTACAGGTCAGTATATGTGAACCCTATTAACCATTCAAAAAATAGAATATGATATACATCAAAGTCATTTTGAAACATCGAAAAATTATTTCTTTATAGGAGGAAATCCCAAAGTATTTGATTTAAGTCTAAACTCTTATTTGACTACTTCTAGTTATGTACTTTTTTCATTTCTTTGTGCATAGTCACATATATTTTTAGTGGGAGGTAATGGAGCACTAGTCTGGTATTTCCCTGTAAATTCTTTTAATGCATTTAATTTTTCTAAATACGTTGTTCCATCAATGACTGCAAAATAGCCACAGAACACTGAAGCAGAGAGATGTGGAATACAGCAACATTTTTAAGTGTAGTTCTAGAATGTTAGTCTTATGATACCAGTGGTAGCCTAGTGGATAAGGTACTGAACTATGGACCATAAGGTCCAGAGTTCAAATGCCACCTCTGCCAGTCTGCCACTCTTGAGTCCCTGAGCAAGGTCCGTGACCCACAATACCTTGGATTGTAAGACTGTATCTATTGTACGTTGCTCTAGATAAGAGCATCCTGCTAAAATGACTTACATGAAAAAATGTAAATGTTTGTGTTTTTACAGATTTCTGTAAAGACTATGGTGAAGCATTTGATCGAGTGTTCACAGTCCCACATGAGGCTGCGTTACTGAACTGTGAGTTGGTGAATGACTATGTCTTTGATTATCTCAACACCCCATATAACGTTACATGGTATGACCAGTGGACCGGCCTTGAGATCACAGAAGAGGACAACTATACCATAATACAGGAGAATACACTATGGTTCCTAAACGTCACAATGGAACACCAGAGGAACTACTTGTGTGTTATCAGGTACTGAAAACATTGTAGTGTATTTTAGCTTTAACACTGGATCTGTCACAACACACAATCACATGCACAATCCTGAAGCAATCTAACATATGTTCATGTGTTCATACCATGTGTATTAAAATATTAGGTGTAAAATATTATAATATTAGGTATTAATTCTTTAAGTAAGCATTTATTAATTGTATAAAGTAAACATAATTATGACTTTTTACACTGAATATTTATTATCTTATAATTTTAAAACTCATTGCACTGTTACTCTTGTAATCAGGTTTTCTGTAATGTTTCTAGTTAGTCTCTATAGTCATTTCTTAACTAAACTGGCCATAAGACTATGGATTATGTTGCAATAGATGACAGCAGCACATACCCAAGTGGTAAAAGGCCATGCTTACCCTCATAGTTTACCCAGTTGTTTATGAAGCTCACCTTACTTTCAGAGCACTATTAAGACATCCAGCAGGTCAGTGACTGCTGGGATGCTGCCTTAGAACAAGGATCAAGTTCTATTAGTTTTAGTTGTTGTAGTGGAACGTCTCAGTTGATTCAGTTGACCTATTATCTTTTTCTACAGATTAAAAGAATAAATAAGTTGTAATACTAATAGTAAGAAGGGGAAAAAGAGTGTATAATACTGCACAGAAAGGCTGAGATTAGGAAATTCTTCTTTAGCTAAGAGCTACAAACAAACACACAGAATGAATGATGTGGCCACACAGAGCAATTGCTAAATTCCATTTTAATGTCATCTTATTCCCACCCATGTATACAATTATAGCAGAATCCAAAATATTGGGAGCTATTTAGAATTGTCTATATGTCCACATGAATATGACCAAAAAGTCATCAGAATTTGATAATTATATTCGATAAAGAGGTCCAAATTAAACAAATGACACAAACATATTATACTTGGTGAGTGGGCACCCTATTGTATTTACATAACAAGGATGTCATGATGTGGGAGGAGGAAGGACCTATGTGCAGGGGAGCGAGCTCAAGAGGGTGCTGGAACTGCACTTGGGGTTAGGGGTGGCGACTGTGGGAGTAGCCTTATCACCCTAATCTATTTATGGCCCTGATGGTTACCTCGGACCTCTTGGTCCCTACTCCACCTCCCCCCTTGGCAGGAGAGCTGGTACTTCTATCCCTAGGTGTAGAGGAAACAACCCTTAACATTGATGAGGGGATCCTGAGAAACAGGCGAGATAACACACAAACAAATAATGCGATAATGGAGCAAGATCTGAACATGGGGGAAACCAAAACTAAGGGAAGCCCAAAAGCAAGAACAAAAATGGTGAGGTATAACATGAGCAAAAATACCAAAACAAACACAAGCACAACCACTGAAGATAATGCCGAAAAAATACAGAAGCGAATGCGAGCAAACAGCCTGGTGACAGTCAACCCCCCCTAGGGCCGGCCTCTGACGTCCCCATACCTGCAGCACGTTTGACCCAGAACTCCCAGATGAGTCCAGAATGTTACAGGCCGGTACCCACAAGCATCCAGCAGCTGGTGCACTGTGTAGGCTGGGGCCCCTTCAAAGAGCCCGAGGAGCGGGCAGCCATTCAACTGGTGCTAGAGCATGGCACAAAAAGGGCTTGACCTGAGACACATGGAACGTAGGGTGTACTCTCATAGTGGGGGCAAATCAAGACAGTAGGTTACAGGATTGACCCGCAACACCACCTTGAAGTATCCCATGTGTCTCAGCACCAGTTTCCCCGAAGTTCCCCAGAGAGGGAGGTCTCAGGATGATAGCCAAACTCACTGGCTAGGGCAATACTTGGGTGCCAGCCTGTGCCTATGGTTGGCCTGCCGGTGCATGGTCTCACTAGCTCACTAGAGGGCTGCCCAGGCACTCCAAGCCTCTCTGCAGCACTGCATATACTGGGCAGTGGACGGGACCTCACCATCATCCTACTGTATAGGGAAAAGGTGGTGGGGAACTTGAACCTGCAATCAAACAGTGACATGCCCAGTGACAAATGCTGGCGATTGTTGTAGCCGATTTCTGCCCACGAGAGCTGGTCTGCCCAAGTGACAGGGTTCCCCATGGTCAGGCAGCAGAGTGAGCAGGCAAGGTCCTGATTCACCCTCTCTGCCTGACCGTTTGACTCAGGCTGAAACCTTTGAAGAAAGGCTGGCTGTGGCCCCGATGAGCTGGCAGAACGCAGCCCAGAATCAGCTCACACGATGCAAAGAGGGAGGAGGTCGGCTATCTCCTAGGCTGTGTGGAGTTTGGGTAACGCGATCAACTTAGCTGCTGTCGAGAAGCGATCCACCACGACCAGGATGATGGTCTTGCCCTGTGAAGGGGCAGCCCTATGATAAAGTCCATGGAGATGTGAGACCAGTGATCACGTGGAATTAAGCCACGCAGATTGGGTTCTGCTGGCACAGGTCATAAATGGGCTGGCAGTGGAGCAGTTCGTCGTGGCACCATTGTAAGTCCACCATGCTTTTACAGCCCGGCGCATGCCGATGCTTCACCATGGCCGGTGTATGGACTGTCAGGTTCCAGCCATGTGCAAATTTCCCACCATTTCGCACTAGGCACGTCTCAGGCTGTTCTTCATAACCAATTTCCAAAAGAACCTTCTGCAGGGAACTGCATACCATGAACATGTGGAGCTAGGCTGCTGTCAAAAAGACAGAAAATTTGGACTGTTCATGACTGGAAATGTTATCTGGTCAGTTGAATTTAGTTTCTATCTGCAAGTGAATGATGCTAAGCATTGCATCATCGAAGATCTCAAGAAGCCTTCAATGAGGACTGAATGCAAAGTTTGCTTCAAGGAGGAAGTTCTCTGATGTTCTGGCAGCGTTTTCATTATGCTGAAACGGGTCCTTTACTTGAGATGACAGTATCTCACAATGTCTACAGTGAGCTTCTAGACAACCAGGTTTTGCCTTTTGCTCATTATCTTATCAACAAACACAAGATTGCTCTATCTGTATTTTAAGATGACAGTTCTCATGGTCAAATGGATGCAATTGTAACTGGTTGGCATGATTAATATTCAGGAGCAGTCATACATGTGGCCTGGCTAGCAAAATCCTCATGGCCCATGCCTTTGTGGAACACATTTAAACAATCTGGCTAAACTACACAAATATTTTATTGGCCGAACATTGATGTTGTCTGCATCCAGAAACCTGTCCAGTCCAGGCCAATTCGAATTACAGCTTTTATTCATGCTCATGGAGGTATTACAGTCTTACCCAGGAGGTATTACATAGATCAGTATGTTCCAGTCACAAGTGACTAATTTTTCTTCCGGTCAGCTTATGTTATTTTAATGTTAGTCAGTCTTCCCCTGGCCAGTGAAAACACAGGGCAGTGTTCCATGGTGAGGACACTACTCAATCACAACTACTCTTGCTGTACAAAGGTCTCAGACACAGCCAGTCATTTGTGCATGTGAAAGCCAGTGCTGTGACTAGAGCCCAGGTCCTTTCAGTGATGTGCTAACATATTATACTACTGCATCACAAGAGGACATTAGTCTTACATGATACTGCATTACCACAATATGGCTACAACTACAAGAGAAAGTTCTTAATAGTTTTATTTACATTTGACCAGAACCCCAGAGAATTGCTACAAACAAGAGATTGTTGTTCAAGTTGAAAATAAGGAATTTGGAGAGTGTGGTCGACCTCAGAAAAGTCTGCAGAGGCTGCAGAAGCTAGTGAACGACAATCTGAGGTGCCCTTTAAGTGATTACGTCAAAGGAGTGGACAGTTATTTTATCCAATGGTACAAGGTTAGTATCTGTTATTATGGATTAAGCACAACTGGGTTTACTATTTGATTCATAATGAAGTGACAAAGCTGAAAGCACATGGAGTCATACAACCTTTGTCATTCTAAAGAGTAAAATGTAATGTAACATCGGAATATGCATATTTAACAGTGTATTAATGTCAAAACTACAGAAATAAGGTTGATTATGATAAGGATCACACATTTCTTGTATTCATTTTTAGGATTGTGAACTTCTACAAGAAGGTCCAAGGTTTACCTTCAGAAGGAACAAACTTGAGCTTCACCTGCACAATGTTTCTCCTCTTGACGCTGGGTTCTACACCTGCAGGATGACCTTTACACTTGCTGGGATAATGAGTGAAGTTTCAGAGACCATAAAGTGTGAAATAAATGGTGAGAAGTAAAGAACAACAGCAGTCACAGCCAAATACTGTTATATACCGAATCACAAAATCAGAAAATATTGTGATAGGTTGGGCATCAACCACTACAATATGAAATTACTCACAAATGTCACTTAGAACTTCACAAAAAGAAGCCTTATGTTAACTCTTTCTTTGGGCTCTAAGGCATTTGGGCCAGACCATCACACAGTGGCAAGTGTATTCTGTTCTGGTCAGATGTGTGCTCCATGCAAAGATGAAAAATGACCGCCCAAACTTTTCTCAGCAACATGTCTAAAATCTAAGCTCTATCATGGTATAAGGTTGTGTCAGGGCCCTTGGAAAAGGTCATTTACATTTTTGTTATAGCAACATAAATGCAACTGATATTTTAGATCAACATAAGCTGCCTTCAAGTACATCCGGGAGGCCCTGGACCTGGTGTTTATCTGCCCTTCCAGGGTTCTTCTTTGTGGGGAAGAAGGAACATTGTTTTTAAACAGTTCAATAATTTTCTCACACATTTCCTTTTCCATTTCCATCTCCTGATCTTCAAAGTCTCAGCCTTTCTTTGATGCTGCTTTTGTACCAAATCATGATCATAATTACCTGTTTGAAATCACATCATTATATAGGTTTTAATTACATAGGTTATAATATTATTATTAGCTCTAAATTGCTACTGTCCCAACTTTTTTGGAAAATGTTGCAGGCATCAAATTTGAAACGAGTGAATATTTGCAAAAAAAAAAACCCAACAAATTTAATCGGTTTGAACATTACATATCTTATCTTTGTATTGTATTCAATTGAATATGGGTTGAAAAGGATTTGCAAATCATCGTATTCTGGTTTTATTTATGGTGTACCAAACGACCCACCTTCATTGGAACAGTGTCCATGCAAGCACTATAAAAAATCAGGGTCTGTGACTTAAAAGCTCTGTGACTTGTATTTCTATGTGAGAGGACATCTGAATTTAGGCTAAAAATATTTACAGTCTTTTTTAAATTCCTCTAGTTTGTGGATAGCGTTAAATATCTTACAAAGTGCTGTATCGCGTCATAG
This sequence comes from Loricariichthys derbyi, assembly GCA_033118015.1. Lineage (NCBI taxonomy): Eukaryota > Metazoa > Chordata > Actinopteri > Siluriformes > Loricariidae > Loricariichthys > Loricariichthys derbyi. Next base: position 2,216 of record JAVSBU010340596.1, on the reverse strand, counting down.
GGCAAAAAGCCTTGGTTCTCTACAACTTAATGCAGACGCAAATCCCTGATCAGTTTATAATTTAATATGCTTTTGTGTTCCTTGTTTTTTTTTGTAATAATTATATATTTTTATTATTATTTTGTTATTTCAGAGCCACGGTCAAAAAGACCCCAAATTGTTGAACCAACTAATAAGATCATTAAAGTGTTTTTAGGTGAGTTGCACATATACTTTAAGTTCTGATACAATGTAATAACATTTAGTAGCAAATAAAGATCTAAGCGGAATCCAGAATAATCTGATAATGTTTTGTTTATTGTGTTTTTTTGTGAAAACAGGTTCTCAGCTTAAGATGCCATGTCATGTCTTTGTTCCTGGTTTAGACGTTCATTTGGCTTTGGTGCTCTGGGTGCTTAATAACAATTCTGTCTCCCTTAACACCTCAGACCGTGTCCATCAAGAATCCCTAATGTATGTATACATTTTCTACTCTATAACTCTAATAAACTGTAAGATATTGAAAAATTATAATGGTGGTAAAAATTCAATCAACCTACTTGCTTCATTTTATAGCAACAATTAAAATGAATCAGGCCTGTTTTTGCCATAAGGTTGTAGATGAATGTGGTTTAAAGAAAAATCTAATTCCAAAAAAAGGGTATGAACTTTTTAAACACATTTTGTTCTGTGAAACAGGACGTTGGTAAAATGGGCATAACCAGTGGGCATGTAAATGCATCAGGGATGCATCAGAGGTGAACTTTAAAGTATTGCAGTTTAATTTGATATGATGTGTCATAATTTTATTGTAATCACCCATTTGCTATAACTGTGGATTATAATATAAACGTTCTGCTAAAAATGTCTAATTTCACTATCATATTTATCACAGTTATCTCAACTTTTAACTATAACATTTAATAAATGATTACTCTGCAAAGCAATACAGTATTTACAAATTGAAGAGAGAAGCATGTTCACAAAACGTGTCCTTTTCACCATGGCATGGATAAAACTCTTCATAGTTTTTTTTTTTTTTTTCATATTGTTTCTCTATTTTTAATATACTGGTGAACACCATTCACAGAGAACGCTGGGTGTCTGATGGTGTTTGGTTGGAGCGAACCTTGTCAGTGTCTCCAGTACTGCAGGATGATTTGAATCTGAAGTTCATTTGCAAGGCATATAGCTATCGTGGACATTCTGCTGGATACTTCACACTCCAATCAGCAGGTTGTTCACATATTTACTCTCTTACAATCCACGTGTTACATAATGATAATTGAATCAATCTTGTGTTTGTTACTGCATTGCATTATTAAGCCAAAGGCCTCCTGTTTTTTGTTAATGTTTTGTTACTGCATTGCATTATTAAGCCAAAGGCCTCCTGTTTTTTGTTAATGTTTCTTTTATATTTATAGATCCTGATTGGCTCTTACCATTTGGACTCCTCCTAGCCATGATGGTTCTGTTGTTTATTACGGGAGTATTTGTGTATAAAGTATTTAAAGTGGAGCTCACCCTGCTGTTCCGGTCCTGGTTCCGCTTCTTTTATGCAAGCACAGGTACCACTAAATGTCAGAAAACTAGTGTCAGTCAATTTAATACTTGTGTAAGCCAATCTTAAAATAAACTGTATAGGAATAATGGAATAATGTATTAGGTTCACTTTTCTCTGTAGCACAAACATAGTAGAGAATCATAAAAGTTAATATTAGACTTGTTTCTGTGCTAATTAATATTGTAAGTAAGGCCACGCTTATTTTATTTGTTGGATTACAGAATCGCCGACCATCAAAAATGCAAAATCGAAAAAAAAAATAAAAGTTCCGTCCTGTACTTTTTCACTTGTGTTTTTTTCCCACCAATGATACCATTCACAAAATAAGTTTTTTTTCCCCACCGGTCGCATAATATGCACCTTTCTTGTGCAATATAGTAATACATGTATTAGTTCCTGCTAGAACTGAAGTCTTGTGCTCATCATATGATAATCTGCCTTTCAAATGTACGGTCGGATGTACACTCAAACAATCAGAGGGCGAGACTACCGTCTTCAGAGCCGCAAGATGGCTGACGACGGCGATATTTATATTCGTGTTGCTGTAAAGAAAGTCGCCAGTGAAATTAAAAAATGTATTATGCGGTGCCGTAGTAATGAAAAAATATCCGATATTGTTGCAAGAATAGATGGTGTGGCTGACATCCCAGTCTGCAATGTTGAAATGGCAGAA
>JAVSBU010340586.1:0-10644 GCA_033118015.1 Loricariichthys derbyi | reverse complement strand
TCAAAGACCACGAGGAGGGAAACGAGTGAGGAGACAAGAAGAGAGGAAGAAAGTCAAGATTGTAGGACTGAGGGTGGGAACTCTGCAGTTGCCAGGGAGGGGATGTATGGATGCAGTTGGAGAGGATATGGAGGTGGTTTGGTCTGGGGACGGAGGATGCAGAGGATAGGATGGGATGGAGGAGGATGACTCATTGTGGCGACCCCTGAAAAGGGAAAAGCCGAAAGAAGAAGAAGATGGTGATAATTTGTGATGACTAAAGAAGTAGTGGAAGAAAATTTGTGATACATATATAGTCAAGTGAATTGTGACTTCTTACGGGCATACATATTGAACTTCTCCAGCTCTCTTTGCATCTTCAAGCTTCTTAATTGTGTTATAATTGTATCCTTCCACCATGTTGCAGTCCTACTTTCTTTTATCTGTTTCAACCATGATTGCCATTCTTAAATTAACTGGTGCAATGTGGTGGTACAGCAGTTATTGAGGCCACAGCTCCAGCGTCCCTGGTTCAGTCCCAAACTTGGACCTATGTGGAGTTTGCATGTCCTCACTGTGACATGTGGGTTTACTCTGGGTACTCCAGTTTCCTCCCACATTCCAAAGATGTGTGTTGTGTTAACTGGTGTTTCTAAACAGTGTTTATTCTGTTAATGAAAACTATGATGAAAAATATTGGTTGATTGTCATGATGCAGGGGGCAAGATTGGAAGGAGGACCCAAGTACAGACAACTTAATGAATAATGACTATTCCCAATTGTGCAAGCTGGAGGAGACGGCCATAAGGAAAACTCCCTAAGAGTTATTAGGAAGAAACCTTGGAAGGAATGAGGCTCAAAAGGGTCCCATCCTCCTTGGCCTTAGGGTATAGGTGAAAATAAGTTAAGATACCTGATTAATGGGCAGCTCTGCTGAACCCATAATAAGGCAACCAATCGACAACTCCATCAGAACCGGTGAATGTAGGGCACGCAGAGGTGACGCGGACACGTAAAGGGGACACCGAACGCAACTAAACTTTCTGCTGCATGCATGGGGAGTTGGGTTTGATAATGGCACCCAATGACTGTGCTGCCGCTTCCAGGTTTTACCCTCTCAAAGCCAAATTAATTCGATTAGCGAGCAGCAATGCCACACCACAGTGCGCATGTGCAAGGCAAGGCAGTGTCAGCGGATCTATCACCTACTATTCCACACTCTGCCAGCCATCTACTGGCGAGACCGGGAAAAATCGGCAGGGATACTAACAGCGATGACCTATTTTCCCATGACAAAAATGAGAAGAAGATTAAAGAAAAGTTACATTTGAAAATGAAAATTGCGACTAAATGTATCTAATTTTTTTTCAACAAATAAAAATGAAACAATAATGTCCTGAATGTCATGATTGGGGGATATAACAAAAAAGACCCACTCGCAGGACAGCGTAAAATAACAATAGTGTTTATTAAAACAAACCAGAAAACCAACATAGAACAGGAACAGAGAACAGACCAGCCAAACCGGCTGACCCCCGGGGATTGGCGGAAGCTAGGGTGTACGGGACCCACAAGCACATGTCCCAAAACTGGCAACACCAGCCAGGAATCCTGGAGCATCTGGGCAGGTAGGCACCTCAACCCTAGACGCTCACGTTGCTGGAGACATTTTTACGGGTGCATAGCGCTTACCAAACCAGCCTGTGAGTTGCCGGGAGTGCCTCCGTCCAATAGGGAAAATCTTGCTTTCCTTACACTGTCTAGGGGTGCCTTGAATACCTCCGGGCTCTGACCCGTACTCCACCTGCCCTCTACCAAGAGCAGGTGGTACCTTCATCCCTAATCACATACTCAAAGGGAACTGGGATGTGCCTCAGTCCAATGGGAGCAGGCTCTGAAAAGAGACAACCAGAACAGATTATCACAGAACAACCCTAGCTTCACCATAGCATGCCACCCTGGACAGATCTGGAGCTCGAGTGGTGTGCGATCCCTTGTGAAGGGCATAAAGCCACAATGCCAGCTCGAGGCTCCAGATCTGATCTATGTGTTACTGCCAGGTGGATCCAATTAGGCTGTGCTATGGCGCCGTGCCGCCAGATCGCGCCAAGTACTTCCTTCATGCGGCATGGCCACCGGTCACAAGGAAGACTGTCTCAAAGCACCATAGAGACAGCCTCCTCGTTACACTGAATCTATTTTTTTTTTCAGTTAAGCGCTGCTTCTCAGTTTACAGTGGGTACAGAAAGTATTCAGACCCCTTTAAAGTTTTCACTCTTTGTTTCATAAGCAGCCATTTGCTAAAATAAAAAAGTTAGAAACAATTTTATAGTAGAAGCAATTTTGAGCTAGTACAGCCATGAGTCTTCTTGGGAATGATGCAACAAATTTTTCACACCTGGATTTGGAGATTCCCTGCCATCCTTTCTTGCAGATCCTGTCCATTTGCCTCAGGTTGGATGGTGACCGTTGGTGGACAGCCATTTTCAAATCTCTCCAGAGTTGCTCAATTGGGTTTAGGTCAGGGCTCTGGCTGGGCCAGTCAAGAATGGTCACAGAGTTGGTCTGAAGCCACTCCCTTGTTATTTTAGTTGTATGCTTAGGGTCATTGTCTTTTTGGAAGGTGAATCTTTGGCCCAGTCTGAGGTCCCGAGCACTCTGGAAGAGGTTTTCGTCCAGGATATCTCTGTACTTGGCTGCATTGATCTTTCCTTCAATTGCAACCAGTCGTGCTGTCCCTGCAGCTGAAAAACACGCCAGTAGCATGATGCTGCCACCACCATGTTTCACTGTTGGGATTGTATTTGGCAGGTGAAGAGCAGTGCCTGGTTTTTTCCACACATACCGCTTAGAATGAATGCCAAAAAGTTCAATCTTCATCTCATCAGACCAGAGAACATTATTTCTCATAGTCTGGGAGTCCTTCATGTGTTTTTTGGCAAACTCCTCCTCGGCATGATATCTCGATAGCGAATCTGCTTTACCATTCTTGGAGCCTGGTCGAAAGGAGATGCTAAAATTGAACCTGGCGAAAAACATAGACCACCTGGCTTGCCGTGGGTTGAGTCGTTTGGTTGTGTTAGTAGAGACAGTATGTCCCCTACTCCGATCTCGGACGCATCCACCTCCACGACGAAAGGACACTCCGGGTCAGGATGGTGGAGGATGGGAGCTGAAGAAAATGCCCTTTTCAGGGATTTGAATGCACTCTCTGCCTGGGGTGACCATCGCAGCTTGCGGGGGTCTCCCTGTAATAACGCAGTGAGAGGGGCTCTGACCACACTGTAGTTGCGTATAAATCGACAGTAAAAATTAGCAAACCCCAGAAACCTCTGTAGGGATCTTACCATACCCGGGACTGGCCAATTTAGAACAGCCTCTACCTTGTGGTTGTCTATGATAATGCCTCCTGCACTTATGAAGTATCCCAGGAAGGAGACCGACTGTAGGTGGAAGTCGCACTTCTCCCCCATGATGTAGAGCTGGTTCTTGAGGAGTCTCCTGAGCATGGCCCGAACATGTTGCTTATGGGACTCTAAATCTGGGGAATAGACCAAAATGTCATCAATGTATGCAATTATGGACCTCCTGAGCATATCTCGACGCACATCGTTAATGAAAGCTTGAAATACTGAAGGTGCGACTGACAGGCCAAAGGGCATGACCCTGTATTCATAGTGGCCCTTATTGGTCACGGAGGTGGTTTTCCACTCGTCCCCTCTTCTTATACATACCGGGTTGTAGGCACTGCGTAGGTCTAGCTTAGTGAAATATCTGGCCCCATGTAGTTGCTCAAGTGCGGACGGGACCAGAGGCAGGGGGTAAGGGTACCGCTTAGTTATTTCATAAATGCCTCTGTAGTTGATGCAGGGTCGAAGGCTCCCATCCTTCTTCTTCACAAACAACCTGGACGCTACGGGGGATGTGGATGGTCTGATGAAGCCCTGTTTAAGCACTTCGTCCACGTACTAAGACATGGCTGCCTCGGCCTGTAGGGTTAACGGGTAGATGCACGCCTTGGGAAGAGTGGAGCCCTCAATCAGCTCAATGGCGCAGTCGTAGGGCCTATGGGGAGGTAGTTTGGTAGCTCGGGTTTTACTAAAAACCTCCCTAAGATCCTGGTACTCAGGTGGAATGACCACCTCCCTGGCATCCTCTGAGGTCTCGACTGTAGTGGCGTTAGCCTGGAGGATGAGTGGCTGAATACAACTTCTGTAGCAAGTGCTAGACCACGTGATGATCTCCTGGTCCTTCCACGAGATGCGTGGGTTGTGCACGGCAAGCCAAGGAAGGCCCAGAATAAGGGGAAACTTGGTCTTGGCTAGTACGAAGAAACAAATCTTCTCAGAATGGCAGGTACTGACGTCGAGCTGGATGGGTGTAGTGATGTGTGTGATTCCCTCGGGACCCGGGACTCCATCCACCACAGCGACCTCCATCCTTTGTTTTAGAGGCTCGGTGGGGATACCGAGCCGCTCGATGACCCTCTGGCAGATGAAGTTCCTCTCTGCTCTGGAGTCGATGAGACAGAACACACCGAAGATCAGTACACCTTCACTTTAACTACAAATGTCTTCTTAACCAACTCACGGGTGGGAATACTCACCACTTTAGCACGTGAAGTATACTTCATGTGCTTTCCCGGAGTTTGCGCCTGACTCTTCATCTGACGTATCGGACACCCGGCCATGAAATGGCCCTCCTCTGCACAGTAGAGACACCATTCACTGTGTTGCTGCGATGAACCCTCATGGTGGTGTAATGTAGTGGAGTTGCACTGCATGGCCTCCGGAAAAACCACCTGGGTCATGTTGGGTAGAGGACAGCTGGGCTGAGCTGGGCTGCTTCTGGTGCGGCGTAGAAGGTGATCCAGGCGTATGGCTACGTTGATCAGCTCATCCAGGTTGAGATCGTCGTCACGATCCGTCAGAATGGCAGGGCTTAGTCCACTGCGGAATGCTACGAGTAAGGCTGGTTCATTCCATCCGCTTCCAGCCATGAGAGTGCGAAATTGAAGCGCAAACTCCCCCACCGTTTGACTGCCAAAGTATTCTGTGACATAGCGGCAGTAGGTGCAGACGAATGCAGTTGCAAAACAAAACGTTTATTAAACAAACCGACATACAGTACTAACAAACAAAACACCGACGCACATACACAAAAACAACAGACAAGGGCTAATCAGAATCAAGGTCAACAGGCAGAGATCAGAACCAGCAATGTAATACAAAGCAAGGGGCGAGGCAGGAATCAGAGTCGTGGATGGAAGCAATAAAGTAATTCAGTAGTAAGGAACGCTCGGTAATTGGCAGCAAAAGGCGCAAATACTTCACGAAGAAGCATAGACGGAAAGGGGTTTAAATAACCCGCTGAGTCGATGACGTGTCCCCGCGGTGGATTCTGGGGCGCGTAGTCTTTAGTCGTGAGATCGGCAGGCTTGGAGCGTCACACGACACAAAGAATGAAAAATTTAAAGGGGTCTGAATATTTTCTGTACCCACTGTATGTCCTTCTAATATTAGCTTTTGCCATGGCCCAGTCCCAAATAGCAATATTATAATATTCAGGCCAATCAATTGAGAATTAAAATTGTTGCTCAAGACTTAAACAGTGGCAGCTTTTACTCAGGAACTTGATTCCTAGACTTTCTAGCCAATAGTCAAGTGTCTTATTTGCCACATCATCAGAGACACATTTTCCTATATGTCCAAGATAAGAGGCAAGAGACTCAAGGTATTTCCATAAGTCTTCAGCACCAGAGTTCCAAGAGCATAATATTAATCTTTTTAATTTCCAGATTCCACATTCATAAAGAAAAACACAAAAGGTCATAGTCTGGACTATCGTAATCTTTGTTTGTAGAGTCACAGCATTACACTTAATCATTTTAAGGTCATTATAAGTGGTTTTGTCAAACTATGTCATATTTATTGCTGGATCTTTTGTTGTTAATAATTTATCCAAGCAGGCAACATCTGTCTATAGCTTTGGTGAAGTAAGTGGCCTTTCCCATTGTTATATGCTTTGTTTTCTTTTCATTGAACTGAATTTCCATCTCATTTTCATTATTTCCTAGATTTTTTAGGATCTTACAGATTTGCCTCTATGACTTTTGTTGTCATCTGCATGTGAAAGGTTTTCATTGTTTTTTTATTGCAAGTCTTGAATCTTTGACCACTATTGAATCTTCACAGCTTTATTTACATATTTTGCATTTCAAAAAATTACAACCCTGATTCCAGTGAAACTGGGACATTGTGTAAAACATAAATAAAAAGAGAATACGATGATTTATAAATCCTTTTCAACCCATATTCAGTTGAATACAGTACAAAGACAAGATATGTAATGTTCAAACAGATAAATTTTTGTTTATCTGTTTGATAAACTATTGCTTTTTGCAAATATTCACTCATTTTGAATTTGATGCCTGAAACACGTTCCAAAAAAGTTGGGACAGGGGCATGTTTACCACTGTGTTACATCACCTTTTCTTTCAAAAACACTCAATAAGCGTTTGGGCACTGAGGTGGAATTCTTTCACTCTTTGCCTACAAAGCCACACTGTGCCGAATGTCTTGTCTTGCTGAAATAAGCAGGGATGTCCCTGAAAAAGACATTGCTTGGATGGTAGCATATGTTGCTTCCAAAATGCATCCATTAATGATGACTTCACATATGTGCCAGTTACCCATGCCATAGGCACTAACACACCCCATACCATCAGAGATGCTGGCTTTTGAACTTTGAGCTGAAACAATCCAGACAGTCCCTTTCCTCTTTGGTCCAGAGGACACCACGTCCATGATTTCCTCGTCAAACCACAGGACACTTTTCCACTTTGCATTAGTCCATCATGATGATGATGGACTCAGATGAGCTCGGGCCCAGAGAAGCCGGTGGTGTTTCTGGATGTTGATGATATTTGGCTTTTGATTTACATGGTAGAGTTTTAACTTGCACTTGTAGATGGAGTTACAATCTGTGTTCACTGTCAATGGTTTTCTGATGTGCTCATGGGCCTGTGTGGTAATATCGGTTACAGAATGATGTGGGTTTTTAATGCAGTGCCACCAGAGGGATCGAAGGTCACAGGCATTCAATATTGGTTTTCCACCTTGCCGCTTACTTGCAGACATTTCAGATCCTCTGAATCTTATGATGATATTATGGACTGTAGATGATCAAATCCTTAAATTCCTTGTAATTGTACGTTGATAAATCTTGTTCTTAAACTGTTGGACTGTTTGCTCATGCAGTTGTTCACAAAGTGGTGAACCTCACACCATCCTTCCTTGTGAACGACTGAGCTTTTCAGGGATGCTCCCTAATCATGCCACTCTGTTGTTTCCAATTAACCTGTTCACCTGTGGAATGTTCGAAACAGGTGTTTTTTGAGCTTTCCTCAACTTTCCTAGTCTTTTGTTGCCCAGTCCCAACTTTTTGGAACATATTTCAGGCATCAAATTCACAATGAGTGAATATTTGCAAAAAACAATAAAATGTATCCGTTTGAACATTACATATCTTGTCTTTGTAGTGTATTCAATTGAATATGGATTCAAAACGATTTGCAAATCATCGTATTCTGTTTTTATTTATGTTTTACACAATGTCCCAACTTCACTGGAATCAGGGTTGTAAGTAACTAGTAAATGGTAGCAGGTCAGAAAATTAATTAAAAAAATTTTGCATAACAGCTCTGGAAAATTGGAGCTACTGAGTTAATAATTAATATTAGAACCTTGTGTTTTAATTACAGATCTTTTTAATACAGTCTGTTTAGATGCATCTCTACTATCTTTGCAGGTGAATGACAATGAATTTCTCATTGTCTATGGTTGGCCCAATTTAGTCAAGGTGTTGGTGGTGCCATGCACTTTCCACTTCTTTATAAAGTTCTTAACATTACTCAGGAGTAGTTTTGAAATTGATTTTGAATCCTTATTGTGCCTTTGTACAACTTTATCCGAGAATTCTTTGAGAACACATATCCTAACATTGCTGAATCCTTTTTTCTTGCATTACCATGCGTTCGCTCTTAGCAAGACAATCCTCTAGGAGCAGCCAGTTGTATGCTCAAATAATAAAATGCAATAGAGTTTGTCATGTGGGGATCAATTAGCCTGTTGTATAATCTGGAAAGTGACTGCCTGTAGCTGACCAAGTTATAATGGTTACTCTAAAGGGGCTGCTCACTTATCCAAAACAGATATCGTACTAGTTAAATTTAAGTCGTTGGTTAGATTTTTTTAAAAGGCTGTTTCCCTTTTTGATAGAAGGTTGTGTTATGAGTGTTAGAATGTGTAAATACACCTAGAAAAGTAATTTTTTGGATGGTGGGTTACAAATTGTTTTAACAGGAAATTATGATTAAGTGATTAAGGAATTATGATAAGTGCTGAATGTTCAGCAAACAGGTTGAACAAGGACGCTGCGCAGCTCTGTTGACCTCCTTTGGTGATGTGGGACCATTCTGTTTGTCCTTGTTCTGTCATGAAACAGAACAAGGAAAATAAAAATATTGACTTCAAATTTAATTATGGTAAAAACACAAAACTTAAATAATACTAATTAAACTTTAATCAGTGTAAGCCATTTACCCTAAGACACCATTCTACTCATCTCATATTTAGACAGATGAAATACTTCTCTTTTATGAGCAGATAATTCATGACATGTTTTGCCAATTTATAATAAAAAGTGCAACAACTTTAAGACAACTGCTTCCTCAGCTGATCCTTTTTTTAACTTTTGCCATTTGGTAGCAATAATTAACTCTTGGAGATTCACATTCTTGAATGTAGTGCATGTTTTGATTTCTAAATATGTAGACGTCTGATAAGTCCTGATTATTGTATTTTGGCTATTAACTGATATTCTAAGTAGTTGGTAAAGAGTTGAAAGACATTATAAATGTTCCATGTGTTCAGAATTGTGTTATGCTCTACCTCAGGAGGGAACAACTGGAGAGCCAGGCGAGAGGGTCCTGTGGGACATGAAGGAGTCGAGAGGGCAGGAGTTTCTGTCTGAGATCCAACAGCAGCTGCAGCTCCTCATGCCGAGCCAAGACACAGCTGTGAGTTCAAAGAGGTTATGCTTCACTCAAGCTAAGGGAAACACACCAACGCCACAGCAAACACTTACACTTTGTCCTGTACTGAAGGTATACATCTAACTGAGGATTAGTATAAAAAACAAATCTCACAAGTAGATTTACCCTTAGCCTGAGTCTTCTAGGTCACTAATGGCTGGGCATGTTCACCAACTGTGGAAACAGTGGAGGCAGCGCTACCATTGTAGGGCAGTTTGTAATTAGGATTTATTTTAGGATATCTATCTATGGTTAATACATTTCCATCATTTTTGTTATTATTTATGGTATTAGTTGAATACAGTATTGTTATGCCAGATTAATGTGTCTTATACTCATATTATTTAGGTCCACCACCTACAAACCTAAGGCTTCCACAACCTAGTAGCAATGAATACAATTGCAACTTTTTTAACATCTCTTACAAACAGTGAAACAAAATTACCATAGCATTCAGACGCATGGATTAGGCTTCTTAGCATTACCGCTCTCCCACTTAATCATCCGAGCCAACTCAGGGCTTTCTCAGGAGCTCCTCAGGAGCTCCCCAAATCCCTAGCCTGCCTACAAATATTATGTTTGCTGTCTGGTTGCACCGGAGCTGGCCAAGCTTGGCAGCACATACTACCTATTGCACTTGATTTGTGCCTCGGCAATAGCGTTAAAAGTGTAAAACCTACCCATATCCACCCAGTACTTCCCTCACAATCATGCTTTCAAAAACATGATTATATTTGGTTAGTATGATGATGTTGCATGAGAAAATTATCCATAGCAATTAAGGGTTTGTTGCAATGAGAAAGTATTTCCAGGTGTTAAAATAAGATTTTTAGAGATTGGATGTCTCCCATTTCCCAGTTTGTTCAGTAGGATTTGCTGTGTTCCTTAAAATGAGAGAATAGAAAGCATTAAGACCTGTAAAGGGTTCGATCTTCTTAATAGTTTGGCCATTAAGTAAAAATTTACTTCATTTTATTTTCCATGGTAGAAAAAAAAATATGCTCCTCTTCTTTACATTCTAAACCACTCCTGTTCAGTTGCTCGCTAACGCAAATGTCTAAACGGCCACTCAAATGGCACAAACCCAATGCATTTATGCATGTTCACATGGTCAAGACAACCAAACTGAAATGTGATTTAAGTGACTAGTAAATGTGGCATATTTGTTGGTGCTAGATGGGCTGATTATTTCAGAAACTGCTGATCTACTGGGATTTTCAAACAAGACATATAGGTTTTATAGGTAATGCTCTGAAAAGGAGAAAATATCCAGTTAATGGCAATTCTCAGTTATGCATCAAACTTCTGTCTTCTAGGCTTTTTAACCGGGGTGGCTCAGGGGTGGCAAAGGGATATCTATATGCAGACACAAAGTGTTGTTACCGTGCACACAGCAGATTTTTTAAAATATATTAAATTTCTAGGCTAAAACATCAATTACTAAGCTACATGCATACTCTTATCTGTTGATATTGCCTATATAGTCAAGTATACAGTCAAGAAAAAGTCTTAGGCCAAACTTAATGGGGGGGGGGGGAGTTGTTGGTGGTGGTGGGGGGGATTGGGGGGGG
>JAVSBU010340576.1:0-10644 GCA_033118015.1 Loricariichthys derbyi | reverse complement strand
CTGTCTCTCTCTCTCTCTCTCTCTCTCTCTCTCTCTCTCTCTCTCTCTCTCTCTCTCTCTCTCTCTCTTCTGTAAAGCATCCAGCATTTAACCTAAATCAATACAATAACAAGTAAAAGACGTTTAGCTGTTTTGATTAAACATTGCAATCCCACCATGAACCACGAGATGTCGCCATCATTCCAGAACTGATAAGTAGAGATGGTCACTAATTTACTTCACCTTTTAATAATTCCTCTCGTTCCCTCTCAGTATTTATACCGTCTTTCTCGCCTATTTTGGCTCTTTGTTACTGGTGCGAGAGAGTTTATGGTTGTTTTGAGCTGGTTTGTGATTAGCTTTTAGCTGTAGTTGGTCAGGGATGGCAGGGAGCTGGCACCAGAAAACTTTGGGTGTAGAGATAATTGTACCCTGGACAGGACATCAGTTCATCCCAGGGTTGTCGGGAGCCACTTTTGCAGACGATCCACCCACCAGCCTCCCCTCCCTCACGTACAGTGGGTTGTTCCTGTTCATGGTGGTAATTTACCCTATTTGCACCCGGGTCCAAACTTTGTCTTGACTAGATCCAAATTACACAAAGAAAGAAAATACACAATGGTCTGAGCTTAAAAATCTATACTAATAACAAATGGGTAAAATAATGGTGAAAATAAGGATGAACTCAAACTCTATACAACGATTCATGTTTGTGTGGTGCCAGCACAGGGTGCAAGACAAGAACTAAGCCTGAATGGAGCGCCAGTCCATCGCAGGGCACCCATATGGGCACCACATAGGCAGCAGGTCTATGGAGCTCTACAGCGCTGTGCCACTCTATTATATTATATAGGTCAACTTTTATGTGCTCTGTTCGCTGCAGAGGCCTGATATGCTAGCTCACAACCACAAGGGACCAAGGTTCGAATTCTGTGCTTTCACATCCTAATCCCTAGCTCCTCAACAGGAACGTTTCTTATTATGAACCTGCTCGAGTTTATACCTTCTGATATCAGGGACACTGTTAAAGGTAATAAAATTAAATTTAATGGGCACCACTCACTTTCTTGCAGACGCAGCACTGGTAGGCAAACTGCTTCTCAAAGCAGGGGACGCAGAAGTAGCTGCTGTCTTTAGGGATGAAGGACTTTGTTCCGATTGGCTGCTGGCAGCGCTGGCACAGGAAGCAGGTCTCATGCCAGCTGTTTCCCTTGTATTCCATTTTCCGTGACCCTTGTTTTAAGGCAGAGAGAGGGCCTGATTTACTACAGCCATTATGTTTGTGTTTTATGGAAGCGCAGTGTAAGCTGAAGCACCATATGGGTCAATGGTTTTTGGGTGATTGGCTCATAAAAACGATGACTTAATCACACTCTGACTTTAATCACTGGAACAAAAACAGAAGGTATGTGAACATCTAGAAATGACATCCCCCCCTAAACAACTACCTTCACTCTTCTGAGAACTTTCAGAGGTTTTGGAACATGACTGTGAGGTCTGTAAGGCTCTCATTTTGGACGTTTTACTCCAAGATATCTCAAAGGATTTTGATGAGTAGCCAAGTCCTCTATCAAAGTCCCAAAGCTTTTCTTTACACACTTTCCCTTATGAAAGTGGGGAAAAGAGCTGAAGTTCTTGTTTTGTTATTTAAAAACAAATGAACAAAAGATACCTGGCATGATGGTTTTGCTGCAGCTGGCACATTTTGCCGAGTACTCGTTAGCATGGCATTCGGTGCACAGCATCAGATCGTCTTTAGCAGCAAACGCTTTCTCAGCTAAGGGACGGCCACATTTTCCACACTTGAAGCAGTTCTCGTGCCAGTGGCGGTCCTTGTAGGAGAGATCCTAAGAGAGTAGATTATTATTAGGTTACATAATCTAAACAAACTTTTAATGCAACGTTACTGTTTATCTGGAATCCTGGATCCTTCACGTTGAAAGCCCAGCCCATGGTTTGAACCAAGATCATCAGGAACTTCTTCAGCTTGTTCTTATTTCCATTGGTTGTAAACTGTTGTTTTATTTTTTGGGACTGTGTTGGCGTGGTGAACACAGTAAGATACTGGAGGAGAAGAGCCAGGGATCAAACCCCAAGCCCCAAGATGCTTTTGACTAAGGCCCTTAATTTACTATTGATTGGATTGTACTTTGTAAGCTTGTATCAGTTGTAAGTTGCCCTTGATTGGAGCTTCTGATAATTGTAAATGTATAAAAAAGTAACATTTGTTATACACCTTATAAACAGGACACACAAAAACAAAAATACCTAAATAATTATTTTTGTTTCTTGATTTGTTCTTCAGTCTTCCTGCTGATTCCTTCTTTCTTATTCGTTCCATCCTTTTCTCATTCTGTTTTTTTTTTTTATTTCCATTGTTCTGACTGATTCTTTTTCTCCATCCAGCTTTGTATCTGTTTCTCATTCTTTGCTGGCTTCTTTCTGTAGTTTCTTCTTGCTTCATACTTTCTTTCTTATTCATTCTGTAGAGTTTCTTAGTTTAATGCATTTGTTGTAATGTATTTTCCTTTTTTCTTGTTAATCCTTGTCTGTCCTTCCTGCAGTTTATTTTTTTGAAATGCTTTATTTAATGCTTACATTATTGGTTACTTAGGGCTTTTTTACATTGCTTTGTATTTGTTTTAATGGCATCATGGTTGGATCATCTAGGAGTATGATGAGCTAGAACCCATGCCCAAGTCCAATAAAATAGCTCAATGAATCAAAATGTTTGACATACCAGTCTTAAAACAAGCCTGTGGAGGACCTGGCGAGCTTCTGGATTAAAGAGAAGCTGATATAAGGTCAAACAGGAAGCGTTACCTTGCTGTTGCAGCCGATCGGCATGGAGCAGCCTTCACAACAGTTTGAGAAAAGGTTCTCATAGCATTTGGTGCAGTATTGCGTCTCTTCTTTCAGGATGTATTTCTTTCCCAGGAGAGAGTCTTTACAGTAATGACAGTCAAATCTTTCAGCAGACATTTCTGAAACAGAAACACGAAGCTCAAGCCACAATGAAGGCAGAAGAGCTTCAGCACAACGAGAGCTGTTTAAACCGTACCTTCAGTGCAGATCGGTGTTGAGTGTGATGTCCAGCTGATACGAGCAGATTAAGAGGATGCATTGAAAAGTCCGTCTATAAATACCATCCCTTTATTAGCTGGAAATCTCAGGGGTGAAGCATCACGCTGCATATCTACACCATTTATGGAAGATCTACCACCACACGTAACACAATGAGAGAAAGAACCAAAGAGATCGGGTTCCCTGCTGTTCTGTTCCCTTTAGCGGCCCATTCTTAAAGTTCTTTACTCACGCATCATGGAGTTTTCCCTGCCACTGTTAGATTGCTCATTTGAGGACTAGATGCGACTTTTGTCTAAAAGCTGTAGGACCACAATCCTTAAAACCTCTGTGTACCACTTGAGCACCTTACTAATCTTCAAAACAGGTCTGGAGGTTTACGGTAAAACGTTTTAACCTTGAAATTCTCAAAATGTAACTGCTGTGGGTTGTACTGTCACCTCACAGATCCAGACACCCAGGTTCGAGTTCTGTCCCAGCCACTTCCTGTTCTTCCAGGGTCTGCGTTTGTTTCCTCCAGACTTTTGGTAGCTGGGCATCACATGTGGGTATGAACGGGTGTTTCTGAGAGAATTAGGGTTGGTTTGGGGATCTTCTCTTTGGCATGCTTATACCTGTAAATATGAGGTGCTGGTTCAGGTGGTACAGACATCTAATGTGTTGGACCATCAAACCAGGGATCTGGGTTCAAGTCCTGATGGTGCCATCTGGCTGTTTTCAGCAGCGTATGTAGACATGACTGACTGTGTCTGAGGGGGCAAGAGTGGTCCCCCAGCACTGCGTGTACCAGGGTCTCCAGAACACTGAATGATACAGGGGCCAAATTCCCTTAATCTTTCATCTCCGAGCTGCATGTGTTTTACTTCACAAAGAATATCTGTACAAAATGCATCAAAACAAAACAAACTGACATCAGATTTAATTAGCTGACAGACAAGGAATGACGTTTGGTCTGCTTACGGTTTCTTGTGATTCCTCTGGGATGCGAGAGCGACAGACGATGAGAAAGCCACACCAGCACATCGTGAGGGTGTCATCCAGCGCCGAGTCCAAATATAGCAAACCCACACACACCGAGTGTTGCTGGAGCAGCTGTGGAAATGTGTGGCCTGTCAAAGCAAAGCAACCAAAAGTCCAGCAAATGATACAAATCTGTCACCCCACACAAGGACCAAATCCCGAAATATGTGTGTCTAACCACCACCGATATATAACGACCCAGGGTTATGTCTCTGAACCCCACACACACACTGAGGATGATGCTAAGATGCTAATGTACATAACATTTCTGATCTACATAAAGATAATCCTACATGGTAAAGAAATTCTAGGACAAAGATAATAATAGTAATAGCTCCAGTGGTTTCTGGCCTGGTCGGACATAACACAGGAACAATTGGGCTTATCCAGATAAGAGAGGGTACATACCCCTCTGTACTTCTGTTACCCCGACCAAAATAAAAAACAACAAAAGCTTATATTAACCATAAATGCAATAATAATCAAAACATTATAAATAATTAGAATAATTGTATTCATATTGTTCATTTTTGTTATTATTATTTGTAAGTTTAAAACTGTCTTTACATTCTTTTTATATTATTAATTTTTTTAAAGCTTAAAGACTGATTTAGTTTCTTTATTATTATATTTTGAAAGTGTATAGCAATTATTTTTCACATTGTTATTATTATTATTACTATTATTTAGTTTTTAACTTAAAGTACTACACCTAAAACCTGGCCTTAAAGTACTGATTTAGTTTCTTTACATTAATTTTATTATTTTTTTATAGCTTAAAGTACTGATTTAGTTTCTTTACATTCATTTTATTATTTTTTATAGCTTAAAGTACTGATTTAGTTTCTTTAAATTAATGTTATTATATTTTATTGCTTAAAGTACTGATTTAGTTTCTTTAAATTAATGTTATATTTTATTGCTTAAAGTACTGATATAGTTTCTTTACATTCATTTTATTATTTTTTTATAGCTTAAAGTACTGATTTAGTTTCTTTAAATTAATGTTATTATATTTTATAGCTTAAAGTGCTGATTTCGTTTCTTTACATTCATTTTATTATTTTTTATAGCTTAAAGTACTGATTTAATTTCTTTAAATTAATGTTATTATATTTTATAGCTTAAAGTGCTGATTTAGTTTCTTTACATTATTAACTAGTAGTAGATTTGTATTATTGTTTTTATTTATTTATAGTTTATATTCAGGCTTGTTGGTCTTTTTTAATTATGATTATATTATTATTAGCAGTAGCAGTCGTTTGTACTGTACCATGAGAAAATGTGTCCTGATTATTTTTGTGTTCATAGCATTTGTTCTTGTGGACCGGGTCTGTTACCACTCCAGCAAAAATATCTGACATTTTGCTTGCACCGTGTCCTCAGACACTTGATGCCCGGCTGTGCCCGCAGGCAGGCCTGAAGGCTTAGCATGAGCTGGTGCCAGGGGTTGACGATGTGCCAGGGGTCTCGTCGTCCATCAGCAGGGATTTAGCTGTGAAATCTGGCAGATTTACCAAAAACATATGAGGAGACCAACGGTGTTTTTCAAAGCACACCTCTTTTGCACTTGGGTGTAAAAACAATGAAATAGGAGATACACCAGGGCAAACACAGATTGGGTTAGAGTCATCTGATTAGCTTAGAGAAAGCCCCCTTATCGTTTCCAGGCATCCGTGCCCTTTCCTCTGTACCAAATGTTACCGCTGCCCGTGGTGTTTATAAGCAGCCCTGAGTTCTGATCCGTCTCTAGGCCCTGAGCTCCCACAGTTGTTCCTCAGTTCATGTGCAGGACTGAATTACAGCCGCTGTCACAATAAACACACATACACAGAGTCGCTAGGTATCAGCCATCCTAATCTGCATTATGGATCGCTGGCAGGGTGTTTATGTACGGACTAAAAATAGCTCCGATCCCACGCAGTTCAGCGGTTCATAAACAACCCAGCTGGAATCAATATTAAACAGACAGAATGTGAAAGATCTACTACGAACATGCAGAGATGAATCTCTCAGTGCTTAAAACTCTGCATTAGTTGTGAGTTCAAATCCCAGATCTGCAAAGGTACCAAAGCTTAAGGACGGCCCTCCCTCTGTCCCAAGTCACATATCGAAGCTGTAAGCACCTCTTTATTTACCGTACTGCTAACCTGAAGCCTCTCCAGCAGGCCATGGGTCTTCTCTGGGGTCTTCGTCCAGAGGGATCCAGAGTGATTCCTCATTCTGTCAGGGAAAAACAAGCAAGTGTCTGAAAATGTTCTAATTCTAAATTTAAGTACATTAGGTAGCGTGTACATTTCTGCTTTTGTGCTTCATTTAGCTGAGTAAAGAACTCGCATGCTTCCACCACCTCTGGTTCTGATTCACATTCAGATACCTCCGATGTGGAGGCTGCTTTGCTCATTTTCCATTTTATCTCCAAACCATTAGCCTTCTGATTGGATTCCTGGTGGCTTAACTCCTTTCCTGATTAGGATTAAGCTGAACTGCTGCTTCAGCCGCTCATTCTGAAGCCGCTTTCACAGCCCAACAGCTGCTTAAGCAGGTGCTGACAGCATAAGTGGAGCCCAAACTCGAGATCGGATGGCCATCGCTGTTAGAGCCGATCTCACACAATCTGCTCGCTCTAAAGCAGGTAATGGCTTTAGCCGGCTGTCTGGAACAGGATATGCTCAGGAGAGTGAAAGCTTCAGATCTTGTAGAACCATAAACCCCTTTCAGAGCCTCTGAGGAGCGTAGGTGACATGTGGACCCCCTCAGAGATGTTCAGGCACTGAATAGAAGCGTCAGGAGACGTTCATTCATCCACCATCTCATCGACACTCGAGCCCTTTCTCCAAAACTAATACGGCATCTCTGATGAGCCCCGATAATCCCCTGGACAAAAGAAAAGAGGTCGGGTTTGTCTTGTCTTGCACTAGGTGGCACAGAGTTCAGAAATCATCTCTGATCCCATAGGGGTTTGATTGTAAAACATTTTCATTGTTGGACGTAATGATACGTGGCAAAGTTTCATAAGTTACTTAATGGAGCTGTTCTAAATGCCAGCTCCCAACTTCATGAACCGCACGGCTTGGTCGTAGCATCCTGATGCTGTCAATGTTAAATGAAATAAAACTGTAGGGGAATCACTGAGACACATTTGGCCCATGGCTGTGTGTGGGAAAGCCAAACAGGTGGCAGGTGAATATGGGAAGTGTAGCAGGTTCCTCCATCCAGGCTCATCCTGTGGCACCAGCTGGTGAAAATCAAAGACTGAGAGCTCATCGTTATGTTTGCCAGCAGCTTCCTTCGGTCACCATAGGGGGCGACATGGGACTAAAAGGGATTATATATGGCTATGATGATACTTAATAACAGAAATAACTGTAACCAACAAGCTACATAACCTGGGTAAGAAAGCGATGAAATAAAGCTTTAGAGATAATATTCAAAAGTTTCTTAAGAAGATTTAAGTAGGTTCTTATGAACTTCTTAGGTTTTTGCTTAAGGAAGCTTTGAATCGAGGCCCTGATTTGTGGCTGCAGCTGGAGTTTAAGGTTAAGGTTGTACTCTTGAGTGATGTGATGGTGGACAGGTCCAGACAGTTAGGGTTCAGGAGGTTAGCTTTAAATACTAGAATCTTACCACTACCAACAATTTCCAGGATGTTTCTGCCCCCCTGGGTGGTGTCAGTCAGCTTACACTGCATGTGTTGCTCTATTTATACCAGCTGGCTGAGAAAGCATGAAGCTGTGAGAGGATCAAGGCCTGCGATCTCGCTGTGAGCTATTCCTGGAGTTCTCCGAATCCTCACCCTCTGAAGATAGCTGAAGATCAATGTCTGGCTTCTGTGGGACTTCCAAGTGCAACCTTACGTCCCATGACTGACGTCTCCAAAACACAGCACACGAGCTTCCGTTTAATTCGGTTGATTTATTGATCAGGAAACGAACATACATCGAAATCATTTGGCAAATCGTTTGGTTTTGGTAGGACATCTCATGATTGGTTTAGTCTGCCCAGGTTTGCACGTTCCTAACACGTAATGCATAGAGTAACAGCGCGGGGACGCCGGGTCGGAGACGCACCGCCGACACACTCAATGCAAGGACGCTTTTGTTAAAGGGAAACAGGAACTCACACACACACAGAGAGAGAGAGAGAGATGAAGAAGGTCCATGAACAGGAGTCGCAAAAGTCTGTACAAACACAAAACCGTAAATAAGGTTCACATTTTGAGGATCGTCTCGCGTCTGCCGCGCCGTCAAAAAGGTGCGAGTGAGTCCCAAATCTGTTCAGATTTTCCTCAGGAATGTAGTTTTGCATGTCGCATCCAAACCAGTGCATTTTTTAAAAGCCTCAACATCTAAGATCCAAACGGATCGAGGTTCTGATGCATATTTACAGTACATACAGAGAAACGATCAGAAAACTTTACACTGTTTTTTGTACTGTGTGTGTGTGTGTGTGTGTGTGTGTGTGTGTGTGTGTGTGGGTGTGTGTGTGTGACCACCGCGGGTCGTGTTTGCGTTTGAGTTTCGATCACAATTGAGTACAAACACGATACAGACAGCACTTCGTCTGATTTATAAAGGAAAGAACAAATCACAGTATTTTGATCGAACCAAACAATGAAATGGATTTTATGCACAGTTATGTTTGTAAAAAAAAGTGCAGTCGTGCCGACTTTATGAGAAAATGCAACAGCAAGGAAGCAAAATGTTTAGTTTGCATTTCATTCATCGAAATTTGTCACACAGTCTCTTTGGAGGAAATAAATATAAATGAAGTTAAAATGGAGGGCCGTCCTCCAGGACCTAACACTGAGATCTTACTGGAGCTACGACCTGAACCTTCCAGTTAGTAAACAGGAGCTAACGCCACCTTCATGTGCTTCTTGGAACGTCACAATTCCCGCTTGTTTAAGTGCTTTGCTGTCAGGACAAAATGAAAAATGGAAGATGCTCCAGATACCAAAATTCTAACTGTTATGGATGGAACAATAAATAATGATGGGGTGGGACTACGAAAGCCAATAAATAACAATAAAAATGAAAATAAACTTAAAGAAAAAAACGTTACACCATTAACCGCTCCAAAAGTACTTTAAAAGCTTTATCGTGCGTATTTTAACTGCCATAAATATTAACTTATTTACATGAATGTTGAATTCCTTTGCATAAGTAGGAGCTACGTTACGCTATGTTGTGCACAAACATGTAATTTTCTTTTTTTTTCTTAAGTTTGCAGCCTAATAAAAGTTTAAAAGGTGATATTGAGTCGTCTGTTCTAGTAATAAGCTTGTTTAACTGCACGCATTTCCTCTTGGTTGTGTGCAGCCAGCGTTTTCTTAATAAAATACCCCTTATATATTTATATTACAGTAGCATAAAAAGATTAAGGGACTATGGTAATGACAGGTCAATGTCCATTTTGGTCAACGATCTGTTTCACAGAACGTAATTCGGACGTCTAATTAATTTTACGCATGTTCCTTAGATTTCTACTCATAAATGGATACCAAATGTATCTTTGTGCATTCAGATAAAAAATACTTCAACGCAAGAAATGCTTTTCTAAGAAATATGTAAAAGTAACAACAGGCAATGATTTAGCGACATTTTTCTAAGACTGTGCAATAAAATCCATCCACCAAAAAAAAAAACCTGCACAAATTACCGCAGATGAACAACACACGATCTGTAAACACCGCATCGATGACTGACGAACACTACATCTACACGACACCGATAAAACAAAATAAATAATACTTATTCAAACGGCTACGTTATTACGTTCTCGGAGGAATTAATAAGCGAGTGGCGTGTGCACGTGGAATGTTGTTTGGATTCATCACCGAACGAAAAAACTACATCTACAACAACGTAGCAAAGGTGCCATGTAATAAAATACGCTCTGCATTCATAAATGAATAAATATATGGAATAAAGGTGCACGGCATGACTATCAAAATAAATTAGCATCCACATCATTTTACAAAAATAAACCGAGCAGACCCTCCTTTCGATTGATTTACCGTATTTTCTGGACTACAAACCCAGGCTAAAGTCTTAAATCATAACTGAGTACTGTAAAATGGCACATGGGCGCCCCTAGTGGTGAATTATTGTGTTAGGAACAGCTGCAGGACAGTGTTCATCTCATGAGCGAAATGCTGCTGCAAAATGCTACCTTCTATTTGAGCGATTTTATAGCTAAAGCATTTTGACTAAGGCTACATTCACACATACACGGTTGCGGCCGAGTTAACCGAGATTTGCCTTACCGAAACTTCTGAATTGTACCCTGGAGTGTTCCTGCAAAACCTGAATGCTTACGAATTAACCAGTGGTGGGCGTGGCCTAGACCGGGGAAAAAAATCCCGGTCGCACAAAAAGTTTCAACAATTTGTTGAATAATTCCGGGAGTTTTTGCCGGAACCATAAAATTACGTAATGACTATATAGACGACCTGGAAAGACGGGAGCCTGCCTGTCTTTCCGAAAGGCAACTGGCCTTTACTAAATGCTTACTGGATAACCAAAAGTCAACCGGTAGGTTAGGGTGACCAGATTTTCA
>JAVSBU010340575.1:0-15867 GCA_033118015.1 Loricariichthys derbyi | reverse complement strand
ATTTATTTATTTATTTATTTATTTTAGGAAGCTCCCTGAGAGCTGGTGGTAACAAACACATTTTTATTTATTTATTTTAGGAAGCTCCCTGAGAGCTGGTGGTAACAGACACATTTTTTTTAATTTATTTATTTATTTATTTTAGGAAGCTCCCTGAGAGCTGGTGGTAACAGACACATTTTTATTTATTTATTTTAGGAAGCTCCTTCAGAGCTGGTGGTAACAGATTTATTTATCTATTTATTGATTTATTTTAGGAAGTGCCCTGAGAGCTGGTGGTAACAAACACATTTTTATTTATTTATTTATTTATTTTAGGAAGCTCCCTGAGAGCTGGTGGTAACAGACACATTTTTTTTTATTTATTTATTTTTTTTATTTATTTATTTATTTTAGAAAGCTTCCTGAGAGCTGGTGGTAACAGGCACATTTTTATTTATTTATTTTTTAGGAACGTGACAGACAAATTTGTTTTTATTTTATTTATTTATTTATTTATTTTAGGAAGCTCCCTGAGAGCTGGTGCTAACAAACATATTATTATTTATTATTTATTTATTTAAGGAGGCTCCCTAAGAGTGGTAACAGATTTTTGTTCCCTGGACTCCCTACAGCTCACGCTCGTATCGATGCTCTAATTACGCTCAGATGCTGAGGTGAAGGGTGAGCGCGCGCACAGACACACACACACACACACACACACACACACACACACACACACACACAGGCGGGAGGGCGCAGAAGTGTCTCTGACTTTGTGAGAGACATTGTGAGAGACTTTGTGAGAGACTTTGGGCGGAGGGAAACACGGAGTCTCTGACTGACTAAACGGCTAAAAACGTTCATCGATCGGCAGTGATTGATGTAAAGGCTCAGTGGATGCATTAAGGAAGGGTTATGAGAGAACAATATGAGCCATTTATGGATCTGGAATGAAATCCTGGACCATGGAAGCTCTTCTGTGGAGAATTTCTGAAGGGGAATGTGTACAAAATGCGTCCGTACGTACTTTATTACGTCTTTACTTTAATAGCAGGTGAGTTACCAAACAATTTGATCCTGATTAATGAACGTTTATAAGCTTTTATTCTTTTATATTCTGGTTCCTCTAATCTTTATAAGTGTGACATGAAGGCATATTTTAATGTTCATACTAAATCTGAAGTCTTACACTTTTTACACCGTCCTAAAACCAGGTGTCACTCCCATACAAATAAACACACGCAATACAATATGTTTAGTGGAAGGTATTCAACTCTAAAACAGGCACATTATCACAATGAACTTTCACCTTTTTGTGTCGCAAATAAGCAAAGGTTTTATTTATAATGCCATTAATAAAATCGCAGCTCTCCACGGTACGGCCTACGATTGAAACATTTATAAAATTAAATCAGATTCGTATAATTTAGTGTTAATTTAGCATTAAAGCTACAAATACTGTACAAATCTCAACGTTACCGTTTGCATGCGTAATTAACTTATTCTGGAAGCCATATCTCTAGGGTAGTGGTTACCAAGTTCCAGTCCATTTCTTAATTTTTAGGTCTGTCTCCTGTGGACATGCTGCTGTGAGGAACTGAAATTGGCTCAGAGTCACCTGTTTTGTAAAAAGAAGATCATAATCGACCCAAATCTGAGATCTCCATGGGATAAACGAAGCTGCTCACCTCACTTTGACATCGTTTATCAGCAGATTTTAGCTTATTATTGGTTTGTTTGGATGTTTGTATAATTACACGGTGACAATATTACTCTCCAATATTTCAAATTTCCGCCTCTCGTTCAGCTTGTATAGCTCTGAGAAAATTTGTTTCTAAATGTTTTGCGTCCCTCTTGTTGTGTTTAGTATGTATAGTTTAGAAGCGAAAAAAGTTTGCATGTGAATATTTAGCATTGTCGTGGTGCTTTTTTTTTAACGTGTTTGGTGTATATAGTTTTGAAATGAAAGAAATTATGTCCAAATATGTAGCGTTTTTGCTTCGCTTTTTGGTGTCACGTTCGGTGTGTGTCTAGTGTTGAAGCAAAAAGAATCGCATTTTGCATTTTTTGCGTCACTTTAGTGTCGTGTTCGATGTGTGTAGTTTTTGGATGAAATGTCGCATTTGGATGAATATTTCGCATTTTGGTTCTGCTCTTTCGTGTCATGTTCGTTGTGTACGTTTTTTTGAAGAAGGGAAAATCTTGTTAGACTAATCTGCACTTTTGTTTCTCTTTTTCGTGTGCTGTTCGGTCTGTAAGGTTCTGAAATGAATAAAGGCTACAATTTTTTGTGTCGCATAGTTTGGTGGCAAAAATATCGAGTTGAAATGTCACGTTCCGTTTCATATTCAAATATTTTCCCAATTTTACATCACATTTTCATGTTGGGTTGCTGGGAAACCTGTTGACTACCAGTTACTTCACTTAATACATGTTTTTAATTATCAATTGTATAATTAGTATTATAGTACCAAGACTGCATTTGTTTCCCAGGACTGAACACGTCACAGGAGGGACCCAACCTGACTCGCGTCCCGGACGTTTTTGTGCTCGGGAGCGTCAGCGTCCAGTGGGGTGGAGACGAGTCTGAGTCGGACGATAAGAGCGGACCAACTGTTCCACAGGAAGGCCCGCACAATGGACAGGAAAAGGCTGGAGCAGTGATCTCTGACCTCGGCCGAGCCATCGTACACACACTTTTGAAAACAGAGACACAGTCAGACTGGAATTTAGGTCCAGAAACAAGAACCAATCGCTCTCCTCGCTCAGTTCACTCTAACCAAGATATTTTCCATTATTTGAACACTCGTAGTGGGACAGTGGTGCCAAATCCCAACCCTGGCACCAGACGTCTTGAGGTTTCAAAGGGTTTATGGACTTATGGACTTGACACGGCACCGAAAACCTCAGAGGGCACAGTTTTGGAGCCGGAAACAAGAACTAAACAGTCACACACATCAGTTTATACTGATTTAGTTCCAAAAACTAGCTCTGGTACCAGTCATCTTGAAGTTTCAAAGCCAGTCTCAGGATTGGACACCACTACTTTAGCCACTTATGGACGGGAGACGGCATCAAAAACCTCAGAGGCCACAGTTTTAGAGCCAGAGACAACCAATCGCTCTCCTCGAGCAACCAATGCGAAGCAAAATATTTTTCGTTATTTAAGCATTAGTAGTGGGGCAGTGGTTCCACATCCCAACCCTGGCATCAATCGTCTTGAGGTTTCAAAGGGATTTGGTCTCACTTATGGATTTGACACGGCACCAAAAACCTCAGAGGCCACATTTTTACAGCCAGAAACCAGAACTAAACAGCCACACTCACCATTTTTTACTGATTTAGTTCCAAAATCTAGCTCCGGTACCAGCCGTGTTAAGGTTTCAAAACCAGTTTCAGGATTGGACACCACAAAAGGAACCACTTATGGACGGGAGACGGCATCAAAAACCTCAGAGGCCACAGCTTTAGAGCCAGAAGCAAGAACCAATCGCTCACCTCGATCAACTCATACTAACCAAGATAATACTTTTCGTTATTTAAACATTAGTAGTGGGGCAGTGGTTCCACATCCCAACCCCGGCACCAGTCGTCTTGAGGTTTCAGAGGGGATTGGTCTCACTTATGGATTTGATACAGCACCAAAAACCCCAGAGGCCACAGTTTTAGAGCCGGAAACCAGAACTAAACAACCACACTCACTGGTATTTACTGATTTAGTTCCCAAAACTAGCTCTGGCACCAGTCGTCTTGAAGTTTCAAAGCCAGTCTCAGGAGTGGACACCACTAAAGGAACCACTTATGGATGGGAGACAGCATCAAAATCCTCAGGGGCCACAGCTTTAGAGCCAGAAACAAGAACCAATCGCTCACCTCGATCAACTCATACTAACCAAGATATTTTTCATTATATAAACATTAGTAGTGGGGCAGTGGTTCCACATCCCAACCCCGGCACCAGCCATGTTGTTTCAAAACAAGTTTCAGGTTTGGATGCCATTAATGGAGCTATTTATTCACGTGACATGGCATCAAAAACCACATTGGAGCCAGAAACCAGAACTAAGCAGTCATACTCATCAGTGTTTGTGGAATTAAACACTATTAGTAGTTCAGCAGTTACAGATCGTGAGGTCTTAGTGCCAGTCTCAGGATTGGACGCCGTTCTTGGTGTCACTTATCGACCTGACACAGCCACAGCTTCAGAGCCGAAAACAAGAACCAATCAAACAGACTCACCAGATTTAGACACCATTATTAAGTCAGCAGTTCCCAAAGCTAGCTCTGACACCAGTCGTCCCGATTTGGTTTCGGTTTTATATCATGAGGAATTGAAAACCTTTAGCGGAAGAGACGTGGCATCAATGACCTTGGAGTCCACAACTATAGAGATCGACCCACACGCCATTCGTCAAACGCACTCAGCCAGTCTTAATCATTTGAACACTTTTCGTGGGTCAGCACATCTCACGGTTTCCCATTTGGACACCGTTGATGGCGTCACTTACGAAAGCGAGATGGAATTGGTAACCTCGGCAGCTTTAAAGGCAGAAACGAGAACGAACAGTTCCCCTCTGTCAACCCATACTCACCAAGACATCTCTGACCAGATGCACTCAAACACCGTTAGCGGTCAGCTGGCACCAAAAGCTAGCTCTGGTGGTAGCCGTCTCGCTTCGTTCACAGAACTTGACTTTTTTTTAGGGACTTTAGGGATGGAGTCCTTCAGTGGTCCAGCTAAGTCTAGCACCGGTCGCCACGACACAGCCACAGATCCCGATGCCATTCATGGTGTTGCAATGTTCTCAGAGTCTACAGAGCCAGAAATAAGAACTAAAGGTTCAGAGACTATTAGCATCACTCCTTTCATGTCCCTGTTTTATGGCTGTGATACTTTCGAAAACACCACCACTACGGAGCGAGTGACATACACACCGGATCACACACCCGCCCCAATCATAGATGTCCCAAAGGTTACACAGGCTAGTACACGGGTCTGGCCCACCTTTCAGACAGAGTATGCCACAGATACTCGTCCAATGGCAGGCTTTACTGGTACACCCCACCCTCCCACACAGGACCCTACCCCCTCTAGTGGCCAAACGCTTGCCATCCACTCAGATTTACCCATAGGTCACGTAACTTTGGCAGAGAGTTTTGGTCCACAGTTTTTACCAAACCCACCCGGAGATGGTGGAGAAGTTAAGGCCACCTCGTTTCAGGGCACCTCCATCCCTCTGCCATACAACACCCAGGAACAGAGGTATCAGACAACCACACCGTCCGCTCAACCCTCAGCTGGGCATCAGATCACAGACGTAAACACGTCTAACCTCGCTAATGATGTGGTGACAACTTACGCTGCCTCTACATCAACATGGACTCCTGTAAGTCCAACAACTACAACATGGACCGCAACCCAACAGACACCCAGCTTGGACCTTCTCACGCACGTTCCAACAGGACAGCCCAGAACAATGACCCCCCAAGCCCCAACGATCACAGAAAAACGCAGACCTGTCACTCAAATGCCACATCGCCAGCCCATCCCCACCAGAACTGACAAGGAATGGCCTCCCAAAGGGCACATCTTCATCGTAGAGGACCAGCCAGCGATAATTAACAGTGAGCAGCATAAAACAATTGAATTAGCACACAATATCATGTTTGGTTCGATTTTAATACTGGTCTCTCCCGGCTATTCTTGAGGCACTTTGGCACCAAATCTAGTTCTAGGGACTAAATTGGAAGGAGCTACCCCAGGTCCTTGTTCGGTTTGCGTTCACACCACCTGTAGGAAAGCTGTGTGATGCTTAAGTGACATACGGTTGGTGAACTCTGTAAAGGATTGACTTCAATGTCGGTCCATTTTTCTATGATTATTAGCACAAAGATCTCTTGTTTTTATGGCTACTGGTGCACACGTATATTTGGTCCTAATGCTTTTGCCCTCATAAATGTGTCACAATAATTTTGGCCACACGTGTTTGGGTCTCAATACTTTTGGGCACATGTGGGTTTGGGTCCCAGTAGTTTTGGCATATGTGGGTTTGTGTCCCAGTATTTTTAGCAACATCTGGTTTTGTGTTCCAGTACTTTTAGCCACATATGGGTTTGGGTCCCAGTGCTTTTGGCCACATATAGGTTTGGGTCCCAGTGCTTTTGGGCACACACGGGTTTGGGTCCCAATACTATTGGCCAAATGTGGGTTTTGGTCCCACTACTTTTGGGCATATGTGGGTTTACATCCCAGTATTTTTAGCCACATGTGGGTTTGTGTTCCAGTAATTTTAGCTATATATGGGTTTGGGTCCCAGTGCTTTTGACCACATTTGTGTTTGGGTCCCAGTGCTTTTGGCCACATGTGAGTTTGGGTCCCAATACTTTTGGCCACACAGGGGATTGGGTCCCAATTGGGTCCTGACAAACAGATGAGGTCAGGCAGGAATCCCCATGGAATATGATGTTTGCAGATGATATCGTGATCTGTGGTGATAAAAGGCAACAGGTGGAAGATAATTTGGAGAGGTGGAGATATGCTTTTGAAAGAAGAGGAATGAAAGTCAGCCGTAGCAAGACAGAGTACATGTGTGTGAATGAGAGGGAGACAGGTGGAAAGGTGAGGCTACAAGGAGCAGAGGTCACAAAGGTCCATACATTTGGGCACACTTGGGTTTGTTTCCCAGTACTTTTGGTCATATGTTGGTTTGTGTCCCAATACTTCTGACTGCATGAAGGAGTTTTCTTAGAATTATATTAGAATTAGAATAGTACTTAGAGGTGTGCCATAAGGGATAATTGTAGTTCTTAGAATGTGCGGGGACTTTAATAGTTCATAGTTCAAGGCGGTGTCTTTTCTCAGCACACAGGAATTGTGTGTCTATGTCAGGACCAGTCAACACGTACTCACGTCACTCAATGTTCCTGAGAGCTGAGAAAAGTACCTACCCTCCAGTAGGCAGAGTTCTGAAAACAATTCTAAGAGCTAACAAAAAGTTCCCGCAGTGCGAAAGTGCTTTTGGTCTGTGCCAGGTTACTCTGTCTGGGTCGGGTACTTCACACTCAGCCCCCATTACCCCATTATTGTCGCTTCTGAGGCGACACCTCAAGAACCTTGACAGAAATGGTGAGGGAGCGCTTCACAATGTCCCCCAACTCGAAGCACAACTCAAACCTCACCTCACCAGAGATGGGATACGAATGGGGTTGCTCTGAAGTCTTCCAGCCATAGCTATCAATTCTCATCCTGGGGCTTCTGAGGTTTGCTAATTCAGTACTGAGCAAATGCTTTACATGAGAATCCTGTTTAATTATCAGCATCATTCCCAAAGGCTGTTACACACACAATGTACGGTTCATTCAGACATGGGTAAATTCATTCGTTTTTCGACGCTTTTCGTGTCACATGCAGTGTCTAACGGCCTTGTAAGTACATAGTTTTTCCCAATTTCATTTTCTAAGAAGTGCAAAATATCATTCTGTGTTTTAGCGGAAAAGTTCCAGGTGCTGTTACAAGTGATACTGGATGGAGACTCGCCCTCGTACATAGGGCTCGCAGAGGTAAGGTCCGAACCTGCAACTCTTAAAATTGAGACTCTCAAACTACATTTCCATTCTTATAAATCCCTCTAAATACTTACAAGGTGGACATTTATTGAAATTGTTACAACAAAATTTTTGGGTAATATTTTGGCTGATCTGTTCTCGGATACATCATCCTTCCTTATCCTTGCTCCCCATGGGCAGGTTGAGCCATTTCTACGTCGACTGGCAGGATACCAGAGCCAGCATTTGACTTGGCACAGGTACAGTCCCAATATAGAAAGTTCCCATCCCCCCCCACCAGAGAAGTTTGCCTCAGTTTCTCTGCTGACCAACTCTATTTCATTCAGAGGGCCAGTGCTCCAGTCGATGGTCACGTTCAGGACAACAGAGGCCGTCTCCTGGCTGGGGAGGGCAGAGTTTTTCTTGCAGGAAGCGGGATTAAGACCATTACCCTCAGAGGGGATTTTTGTGGGTGGAGTACGTGTGAAAAACATCACTGTGGGAGGTGAGCACTGGAATCAAAACAAGCATTCGATTGGTCCCTGGAATCTGAGACTAACCTCTCTCTCTGTCTGTCTCTCTCTGTCTCTGTCTGTCTCTCAGGCCTGCAGGCAGACGTTTGCTCCTGGTTGTTTTCTTGCCCACCTGGCTTCCACTGTGCCCCCGCAGAGGGCAATGCCAGCTGCAGATCCGTGTGCCACTCCCAGTATTGCAAGCACCATGGCATCTGTGTGCACAGGCCCGGGCAGGCCCCTCTCTGCCAGTGAGTTCCAAAGAGGCCTCCATAGACTGACTGAGATACAGGAGCCTCTGGTGAGGTGGAATTTAGAAAGGCACGCCTAACCAACAAGTGCTGATTGGCAGGGATTGGAATCCCCTTTGTAGACCCCCCTCACCGAAATATGGGCCATGCTACTCTGGAATCCACAAGGTCTTAGTGCCTCATGTCCTGGAAACAGAGAGAGTGGGCCTTGCCACTCAGGCATTTGTGGGCTTTGTGGTCATTAAGCTTGGGGAACGGTGAGAGTGGCCCTCGCTAGTTGGGCATCTGTGAGGTCTTAGTGGCTCATGTTGAAAACAGCGAGAGTGGGCCTTGATAGTCGTGAGTCTGTGATGCCTTTCTCAGGTTTTTTTTTTTTATTTGACATAGATGTCCTGTGGGGGAGGATTTCTGGTTCATGGGACAGCAGTGTGACCTCCGTATGACCCGACAGCGACTGGCCGGGGTATGTTTTGGTGTTCTGGCCATTGTAGCAGTGTTCATGGCAATCGTGGCTTATTTAGCCGTGCGGCGCTTTAAGACTGCGCTGGTTCAGACGAAAGCGGAGCAGACACAAAGCAGGTAACGGATCAGGCCTTTAACAGTGTGGAATTGTAGTTTTGAACCACTGGGTGGCAACATAGAACATTGTGTGTGTGTGTGTGTGTGTGTGTGTGTGTGTGTGTGTGTGTGTGTGTGTGTGTGTGTGTGTGTGTGTGTGTGAAAGCTACCGCAGGTTTAACCACTTTGATGAGCTCTCAGCTCGATACTGGCAAAAGTCCTGGCCCGGTTCGGAAGACTCCCTCGAGAACGTAGCGTTTAGCCACTCAGATGAGCTTCTGCACATGAGAGCGCTGGATCGGCCCTGCTGTTACCACGATGACACGCTATCCATCGCCTCAACATACCCGGGCAGTGCCTCACACCTCAACACCGTGTATCCTCACAGGTAAGTGCACACCTTATGTACGATGTCTGGTGTAACTAAACTTGGAATTAAACGTCACATGTTTATTTGCAGCTCTCAGTATCAGTGGGATATGAGTACCTGCAGTCTGGCGGATGGTGTGATCGATTCAGGAAAGGCAAGTGATCTGTCCGTGTGCAGCTGGCCCATCGAGCCCATCCAGTGGACTCCGTTCCCATTACTGCAGCAAATCAGGAATACGACCACGGTAACACACACACACACACACACACACACACACACACACACACACACACACACACACACACACACACACACACACAAAGTGTGCACCTGTTGACACCTGTTACTTAGACTGCTATACTTAGAGATGTGAAAGTAACCTTCTTTTCCAGATAAAACCCTGCCGTTCTCGCTCCTACTGTGAGGGAATGGAGCTAGTGGACATGGAGAAGAGCAGGACTGCATAACAAAAGAACAGTTACTCTGTACCAAAGAGATTCACCAAGAGACTCTTCAACTGATCCAATGAGAGACTCGCCATCTGAATGTCCAAGAGTCTCATCAACTGATCCACCAAGAGAATCGCCAACCAAGAGACCTGGGAACTGACTGACCAAGAGACTCGCCAACTAACCAAGCAAGAGACTCACCAACTAATCCAACAAGAGACTCACGAAATGACCGGCTAAGAAACTCACCAACTGGTTGACCAAGAGACTTGCCAACTGACCGACCCAGAGACTCGCCAACTGAACAAGAGACTCCCCAAGTGTCTGACCAAGAGACTCACCAACTGCTCCACCAAGAGTCTCGCCAACTGACCAAGTGACTCGCCAACTGACAGAGCAAGACTCGCCAACTGATCACCCAAAAGACTCAGCAACTGATCCACCAAGAGACTCACCAACTGACCGACCAAGAGACCTGGCAACTGACCATCCAAGATACTCACCAACTGACCAAGAGACTCGCCAACTGATCCACCAAGCGACTCACCAACTGACCAAACAAGAGACTTGCCAACTGATCGACCAAGAGACTGACCAAAGAACTCACCCAGAGATTGACCAAGTGACTGTTTTTAATAATACTTGAAGTTGTTAGAATATCTTATACACATTGTTTTCATGGAAGAACCACGTTCTTGATGAAAGTTAATGTTTATTATTGGGGGATCCTTTTTACATTTTGTTATATTGTAAATAAACACTTTTTAAAGCACACAAGAGCAGCTGTTTAGTTACAGTCTTAGCTTGTGCTGCCCTCTTGTGTTCATAACACTGAATTGTAGACTGACATCGACCTAACATTGTCAGCAAGTCGTTTCAAACTGGCGTTGTTCTTCTGGAGTCAGCGCCTCTCAGAGGCTCGAGGGCACAGTTGTTTGGGCTCGTCGACCTACCAAAGCTGAGGTGTTTCTTGTCATTCTCCTGTAGCAGTTGCAGCTCCCCGCGAATGCTCGCTATAGCTGGAGACGAGGCCCGCATGTACCCACGAGCGTCGGCCAGAGGGTACAGCGCGAGCTCGTTCCTGCGCTGGTAGCGAGCGCGGTAGTCGGAGGAGGAGCGGCGGCGAAGGTGCTGGCGCGGGGCATGGGACATGCTGCTGCGGTGGGCATCGATGAACAGGTGCACGGTGAGTGCCCCCACCATCTCGGCAATGATGAAAGAGAGGGCACCACAGTAGAAGCTCCAACCATACCAATGGCTTCGCTTCGACTCGCTCTGGTTCGGGTCTCCCGAGTTGGCCGAGATGTAGACAATGATCCCAATGATGTTGCTAAGGCCTACACACACACACACACACACACACACACACACACACACACACACACACACACACACACACACACACACACACATACCTTAAAGTGGTATACACTTCTTGGATTGTAGAGGTCATTGTGATTCTGAACTCACCGGCGGAGACGAAGAAGATGCCAGCGCTCAGGATGACGTTGTGGCGGTTCTTGTAGAACTCGCTTGCGGCCACACACACTCCTCCGATGAACAGCAGCCCGACACTCATGATGGGGAACAGGCTGGAGGC
The DNA here is from genome assembly GCA_033118015.1 of Loricariichthys derbyi. Taxonomy (NCBI): domain Eukaryota; kingdom Metazoa; phylum Chordata; class Actinopteri; order Siluriformes; family Loricariidae; genus Loricariichthys; species Loricariichthys derbyi. The sequence continues at coordinate 4,600 of JAVSBU010340575.1, read as the reverse complement.
GCGAACTGCCCCTGTAATGCGGGCGGGCTCCAAATTACACCATATTAACTTTATAGTCCGTATCAGTCTACTATAGACTTGTCCAAAATTACACCATGTTCACTTTATAGTCCTTATCAGTCTACTATACGTCTATAGTAGTCCTAAATTACACCATGTTCACTTTATAGTCCTTATCAGGCTACTATAGACTTGTCCCAAATTACACCATGTTCACTTTATAGTCCTTACCAGTCTACTATACGTCTATAGTAGTCCCAAATTACACCATGTTCACTTGATAGTCCTTATCAGGCTACTATAGACTTGTCCCAAATTACACCATGTTCACTTTATAGTCCTTATCAGTCCACTATAGACGTGTCCCACATTACACCATATTCATTTTATTGTGCTTATTAGTCCACTATGGTTGTCTCCCAAATCACAGACCCTGTATATTTTCATAGTCCCTCTTTAAGTTCTTGCATTTATAGTCAGGACATTTAGATTTAGGTACCATAAGCACCTACTCAGCAGGTATTCAGCAGCGTCCTGTTCATATTCGGCATCCTCTGGGAAATGGTCAATGTTTTTGCAGACGCCTATGAGAATACCTTTAAACGAGAGAGAGGTAGGTAGTCAGTCCATGGTAAAGACGAAACAAATGCAGTGAGAATCTCCAAACATCCTCTAAACAAAACATAAATTATATTTGGGGGCATGCCCACCACAAAGGCCCCTCGGTCACCCCACCTAAGCAATGAGTAACTCAAAGAACCCAGATACGAGATACAGACTAGGGAAACCAGAACCCGTGGTAGTGATGCGGTCACAGGTTCCATCACTCCATTGTCTCTGTCTCCCTCTGTTTCTCACACATGCACATGCCTGAATGCTTCATTACACTTTTCCATTAGGCATTGATTGGGACTGAGATATTTGGGTCGGAGCTGGACATGCCGTGTTAACAGGGAGCTTAAAAAAACCCTACCTTCCATGCAGCACTGGCGCCAGAGGCCCGAGTGTGTGAGCACCTCTTCGTTCTTCTGGCTCGTCTCGTTGTCGCCCGCACTCTCGGTTCGACACACGCCCGGTGAGTACAGCCAGTAGTCCGTTCCTACCGCAATGGTCATGAGGCTGAAAGCGGCAAAGGCTCCAGCTGTGGTGATGAGCATCTGCGCTCCATGGTTGCACACCCTCATTCTGGTATGTGGTTGGCAGAGCTGTCTCTCTCACCTTTGGAGAACATCTGAGGTACAGACGTCCATCCCAAATGCTTGGAAGTGGTTCAGAAAAAACACAGAGTGTGGAAGTCACCCAAATGTCTTCAGGACATGGTCCATTCCGTCTTTGGTAGCTGGCCTTCAAAAAGCTTCCACTACATGGTGCTTTTGCAGAGTGCTATGTGCATTGTGCAGTTGGGTTTCCAGACAGCTCCCTTTTCTGAGAGTTCAATACTGTGAATGGAGTGTACGGGTGGAGGGTGGGGGTTGCTGTTCGATCGGGAAAGAACACCCATCATGAAAAGCAGCATTAACACTACACTGTGAGTGTCCTATCCTAGGAGCTATTTCCTTTTCATTTTTGTGCTCAGTGAATTTGTGAATCAGGTCCTATGGCTGCACGGTGCTGCCTGAACTGTTTATGATTAATGGATTAATGGACAAAGGGTCAGCGGAACTCAGCTCAAATTTGACTTATCCACGACAATGACTTGATGTAGGAAGCAGAAGCTCTTCAATGGTTCTTGAGGCTTTACTTGTAGGCCATGAAACAACCTGACCACATAGATTGACACTTCGCTGTAACACCATCATCGGGCCAACTGGGCTGAGCATGAGTGCCTGAGTAGCCTGAGGTCAGCACCTTTGGTAGTTGGACACCTAAATCTAATCTAAATTAATATGATCTAATCTCCAAGACTGTCAGTGGAAGAGTGTTGACAAGGTGAAGGTCTTGCCTGGAAAGCTGCCTCTTTACTGCCGCTTTGTGAGAAGTCAGTTGATAAGGCCTTTCAGCAGGTGGTTTCAAGCGCCCAGGTGAGGACGAAAGTGGTCAAAGGGAGCTCAGGCCGACTTCTGGGTGTCAGCCGTGGAAGAGGATCTTCCTGATGGCGGACTTTTTGACATCTGGTCAGCAGCATCCAGGCCAAACACCAATGCTTCCCAATGAACCTGCTTGACCTTCCCCGCAATGTTTGGTTTCAGTTACGGATCTCTATTGATCTCAGTGAGCACAGGATCTCTTTTAGCATGAAGTCCCAAAGTCCCAAACACCTGAAAGCCAATGGAACTGGATTTCGAGACATCCTTGGTCACTTTGAGAGCATGGATGGCACATAATATGGAAATAATTTATTGTCCGAAGGACTTTTTGGTCGATTTGCCTTTTTTACAGAACCAGACAGTGAGAGGGTTCCAGGCCGTCACAAAGAAACCATTGCTCCCAGAAATGGCCTCTCTAGACATGTCACAATTCTGATCGTCCATTGTGGGTCCACCAGCTTCAAGATTTTCTCCAGTCGCTGAAGCTTGGAAATGGCAAGATGAAGAGACCATTTGAGTTGACAATTGGTATCAAAAGCCGTTTTATATTGGCTTAATGCTTATAAAGATGGTTACGGTTGACGCGATATATTCAGGTTCATCATCCGTGCCACCAGACTTATCCCTAAAGCTTGATGATTTAGATGTTATGTGGACCGGCACTGGTTGACTGGGGTTATACAACCCTGACTAGAAAGAGTCCACCAATAATTGATCAATCACATTAAAGTAGGATGAAAATATACCCTGGTAGTGGCTCTCAATGAATTTCGACCTCTGTTAGCCAGTTAGTCCGAACTCTGAACAGATACTTTAGGCAGGTTTGGTCCTGTTGGACCTGTTTTTATCAGTCACATCTTAAAGGTAATTCAAGCCCATGTTCATAAGACACAAATGTTCTACCGTCCTAACAACCCAAATAATAGACCAAATTGTCAGTTACCATGGTTACATCCACCAGCTTTCTGAGCCTCTGCTGCCATCTTTTGGTTTTTACAGGTTATAGCAGATGATGTTCTGTAATGAATCGGATTACACTGTAGTGTAAAAGGAATGTTTTGTTTCCCCTTTAGTACCGATTTAGTACCGTGTAATCCTCCTGCTTATAGTTTAATTTCCCAAAGCCCTCCAAAGTGAACAGGATTGTGTTTAACCATTAGGAACTGCAAGCCTATTAGCAACCCAAACACACCTTCAAAATTCACGGACTCGAGCCTCGCTCGACTAACACCATGACTTCATGACTTGAGACTCCAAAGAAGCCATTTTGTTTTTTTACATGATACTTGCATTTTAAGGTATTGAGACGTCCAACTGAGACGACAAAACCCAGAAAGAAAGGGGCCGTCTTTTACGCTAGTCAAATATTAGCTAGAACATTGGCTAGACAAGCATTAGAAAGAAAGGTTACGTTATGTTTAAGATCAAATCAGTGTTCAAATCAGTTTTGTAATTAAGGACTGTTGTAGCCTAAGTTGATGGACCCAAAGGTCCAGGGTTCAAATCCCACCTCTGGCAAGTTGCCACTATTGAGTCCTTGAGCAGGGCCCTTTAACCCACAATTGCTTGGATTGTAAAACTGTATGGTTGTGAGTCACTCTGCATAACAATATCCTCTAATTGACATAAATGTAAGCGTAATTATCGAGATGGCAAAACCGCCTATGTTCTGAAAATGGGCTTCTGTATGCAAAATGGTGAATCCCATATCATGATTCTGGGCCATGCATTGGTGAAGTCATTCTTCATCATGGTAAAGACAACAGAACTCATTCTCTTTGAATAAGAGGAACAGAGCTACAAAATAGCTAATTACCTAAAAACACCTAATTAAAAAGATTCCAGTCATCCGGAAATGTGACAAACTTACCTGGGGTAAAAGTCACCGCCATGCAACAGATTAATTCGGAAAATTCCTAATCACCACTAAACTTTTTTTTTAAGCTTTAGTCATGGACCGACCTAACTGCTAATACTGTTAACATAGCGACAACCAAGCAGGTTGAAAAAAATGAAAGAGCAGCTCAGCTTTCACCAACGAAGATGGTTACGGGACGTAGATTTATCGTAACTGCGTTGCTCATCCGCTAGAGGACATTACCTGTGTAAAGTGGTTATTTGGGCTAGATTGTGTAGAAATGTGGAAATAACGAGACAAAAAACAATTCTGAAGAGACGTATAGAGAGAAATTTGTGTTATTGTAACGTCACTAAATGAGCTAAGCAAATGACAAAACGGTTTATTATTTAATGTATTGTTATTAACGTATAGTACTTCAACGACAACTTTTTACCTGTTTAACCACAGGACCTATAATTTACATGTTGAACCTTGTTATTCTACATTCCATACTTCTTCTTCTTTCGGCTTTTCCCTTTTCAGGGGTCGCCAGAGCGAGTCATCCTCCTCCATCCCACCCCGTCCTCTGCATCCTCTGTCCCCACACCACCTACCTCCATAACCTCTTCAACTACATCCATACATCCCCTCCACGGCCCTCCTCCCCGTCCCCTTCATGGCAACTGCAGAGTTTCCACCCTCAGTCCTACACTCTTGACTTTCTTCCTCTCTT
>JAVSBU010340567.1:0-10644 GCA_033118015.1 Loricariichthys derbyi | reverse complement strand
TGTCCATGGGCATGTCCATGTCGAAGTTTTCTTGGTCAAAGAAATCCTTACAGCTCTGCTATCAACTCCAGAACGTGTGTGCAGCCAGCCATGACACTGGATACTCTAGGGGCGGTGCCTAAATATGCAAATGATCCCGCAGTAACGCAGGTTCTGTTTGCCTGTGTAAAACGGTATACAGGGCTTTTTCAGCAGTAGCAGAAGACTGTCGTTCTCATCCGTGTCTTAACGTGATTGTAAGGGATAGAACTGTGTATTAATCCACGTTGCCTGACGTGTGCTGGATGCTGCGGCATCAAAACATTGCTTTATTCAGCAGATTTAGTGTCGTTTTATGGCGGTCAAAACGCCAGCCAATTTGCTCTACCCCTTTTCACCGCGAAAACATCCGGAACTACCGCGAACTTTGGTCTATGTACTACCCGCGGACTAAACGGTCTATGTGTAAATGGGGATTAAATAGAGAAGGGCACCAGAATAGATGAAACCTTCTCACTATGAACTGCAGTACTCTGATACAGTTGGGCTGAATGACAATAAGATAATTTAGTATGGTATTAAAAATGACGGCTGAAAATGGTGATGGCATTTCAAAATTGTGTCAAATTTCTATTCCACGCTTAACTAGTAAACTTTTAAAAGGCCCCCTCATATCTGCTTAAGCTGAATGGGTAGAGTCGAGTAAATAGTGTTGAATGCCGCTGAACGTTTTGCTGATTCGTTTTTGTTTAACCTGTTAAAAGTCGTTAAACAAGCTATTAAGCCTAATCCCATATTCTGACCAATCAGCATGCGCGACCTGTCCATGACGTCACACACGGCGCGATTTCTGAAGTCATCAGCCTCTCAGCACGAATTCGGTGAGTGGTCTATTTTATTTCAGTAAATGCCATAAAATTGACTAGTTCAAGTGAGATTTTTTGCTGTGGCACTTAATTAACCCAATCAGATTGATAACTGACACCCCGTTAGGACCACGTTAAATGAACACTTTTTGCCCTTTCACAATGGTGGGATGGATTAGAGCTAGCCAATTGGTGGTGGGGTGCTCATTGCATGGTGGACCTGTGCTAGCCACAATTTTAGCAAGCTACTTCAAAAATCAGAGGTTTGTGACCATTAGCACGGAGTAGCAAAAACGGAGAGAAGTGGAAAAACTCAACTGGCCCAAAATAAATAAAAAAATAAAACCTTCAGCATCCGGTGGACCTATGATGTCCACAGAGGAGCAAGTAGCATTGGAGATTTATGCTTATTGTTACGTGCCTATAATCAATATCTGCCAGATCAATATCTGCGTCTCAAGTGGAAAAACATAAGACTCTCTCCTCACCGATGTCCAAGTAGCACTGATGTCATGGTGTCAAGTGTGTGTTGTGCTGAAATAGGTGAAATCAGATACAGCAGTGCTGCTGGAGTTTTGGAACACTTCAGTCTCACTGCTGAATTGAAAACAGACCATCAGCCAAAAAAGTCCGGCCACCAGCATCCTGTAGGCAGCGTCCTGTGAGCACTTTACATGTCATTTCAATTATATAGGCATTATATAGGCATTTCAATTATATTCTGCTTATTTTTTTAGCCTGACAAAGTAAACTAAAAAAAGTTAGAAAGAAATAAGCATAGTGTGTCTTTTACTGCCCAACATTACTCTAAAACTAATATTCCAAAAAACCAGAGAAACAATGCACTGTAAAAAAAAAAAAAGGAATCAAAAGCTGTTTTATTAAGTCATCTGACAAGGATAAGATCTCGAAAGAATAAATCATGTGATCAGGGTTGATACTGGAAGATTCTCCCTCCATACTCTGATGTAGAGAGGTAAATGATGTCGCAAAGTCTCATTCTTTCACAGGATTAATTCACACTCCCTCTACTAAAGGATGACAATAGCTGGGAAATAAAGCTGCTAATTGCATGCCTCCAACTCTCCCACTAGAAGATACAACAAAGCAATTATATAAAAAAGTAAATCAGATACTATTAAAAAGTTGATTAACGCTATAGTTTCACTTGAACCTTAAAGTTCACCTTATTTCATCATGAGAAGTCTAAGAGGCAACAGCGTGTTCTAAAGATAATTATCGTATTTTCCCGACTATAAGGTGCACTTTTAAAGGCCCCATGGAGTGGTCTTATCGGGGAGTCAGTTATCGATCTGATTGGGTTAATTAAGTGCCACAGCAATAAAATCTCGCTTGAACTAGTCAATTTTATGGTATTTAGTGAAATAAAACAGACCACTCACCGAAATTCTTGCTGAAAAGCTGTTGAGATCAGAAATCGGACCGAGTGTGACATAGCGCTCGCGATGGGTCAGATTTTCCATGCGAAATAGGTCACACTACGATTTTGACCAATTTGTGTTCCCCACACGAGATGAATCCTCTTTATCCACGACCAAAGCAGCGTTTTTATTTTCCTTGCGTCATTACAGTATGAATTTATTTTCTACAGCATGTGACGTCACGTCTTCGGTAGTATTCGGTAATTTCCGTAACAACTCGATTTTGAGCGTGATTTACCGAATTTTAACACGTTAAGCCAAAACCAACTGGCAAAACCTTCAGCGGCATTCAACACTATTTACTCGACTCTACCCATTCAGCTTAAGTAGATATGAGCATTAAATGGTACCTTTAAATCCTTAAATTTAATCAAAAATCGACAGTGTGTGTTATAATCCAGTGCGCTTTATATATGGATTCTGGTTGTGCTTACTGACCGATTTTATGTGGTACACGGTGCTCAAAAATCTGTCAAAATGTTTAAGAAAGGCTTTAGTAAGCAACGAAACCGAAACATTTGATTCTAACGAGCATTATGGTAACCGTCCTATGCTCACCATAACATAGGACCCCAAATTGGTGCCTGCTCAAAAATCTGTAAGATTTAAAATCGCTTTGGTAAGCAATGAAGCTGAAGCGCTTGATGTATTTTGGAGCATTACAGCCACCGTAGTCGGCGCCTGGTGGAGTAATGCATAATGTACTAAAACATACTGGTAATATGTGACCCGCCACCACAGGAGGAGTCGTGTTGAGCTTTACTCTCTAGTATGGCGCTCTCTCATTGGTAGAAACACGGTTCCGTTCCAAACACAGCCGAAGTTTATTTACAGGGTACTACATAGGCTATAAAGTGTAAGAACCATAGTTTTGTGCGTTGTTTAAATATGCCTTACTCTCCCCGGGATCATAATATTTCTTCTATCATACCGTACAATATTGCAGTGAATAAGAGACTTCTGTAATATACATAGTGTACGTTACACTATGTATAGTCCAGAACTCTCTCAGTGCACTACTCTAGGAAGCAAGAAGCCATTTGGGATTCAGCCGGCACTACAGTTCAAACTCACAATGGTGCCAGTTAAGAAACATTCCTATGAGTCAGATTTTAAACTCAAGACTATAAGATGTGCAACGGAACATGGGTAACCCAAAGGGCTGGATGGACAAGAAGATGATGAGTGAGTGGCTGAGAGAAGTTTACGTCAGGAGACCGGATGGCTTTTTACACAAATCTCCATCTCTATTGATATGCGACTCCATGCACGCCCATCTCACAGACACTATCAAAACAAAAGTGAAGCAAACTAATTCAGAGCTTGTCATCATTCCAAGTGGATTAACAAAAGTACTCCAACCATTAGATATCGGTGTCAACAGGTCTTTCAAAGGTAAATTGCGAGCTGCGTGGGAGCACTGGATGACAGAAGGTGAGCACACGTTTACCAAAACAGGAAAGCAATGTCGAGAGAGTTACGCTATTATCTGCCTATGGATCGTGGATGCCTGGGCTAAGGTATTAGCCTCAAGTATTATCCGAACTTTCATAAAGGGCGGAATAATCACTGACCAACTAAATAACAGCGACGAGACTGACTGAGATAACGAGGAAAGAGACATGCTTAACCAACTAGACATGCTTCATGCTGAAATCACCCAACTGTTTAACTCTGACACTGAAGATTAACAATTTGATGGCTTTGTCACAGAGGAATGAATGAAAAATGTGAGTCTATTGGTTTTTATGTTATCTTACAATTGAAGAATGCTTAGAGTTTAGAGTTGTTACTGAGTTATATAAAGTTATATATACTGAGTTGTTTAACGTTAATAAAGTTCGAGTTATATGATGGTTTCGTTTCTCTGAATGTGCGTTATAATCCGATGCGCTTTATGGAATTAGAGCTGTTCATTGATGCTGCGCGTTATAATCCGGTGGGTGCGCTTTATGGTCGTGAAAATACGGTAATTTGCACTCCATTTCATTTTATGTGCACTCCAAAAACAAGTGTTTAAAAGTCTTAACATTCAGTACAACATGACAGCATAGTGTTTATTAATGTAACACATTTAAAGTTTGATTATAATTATAGCTACAGCACTGTGCAGATGTCTTAGCCCATCATTAGATTCCTTTTGCCATTTTTTTAGCAAGGGTATAATAAACAATTATTTCTATTAAAAAATATGAATAATTGTTTTAGTCTAGAATACAGGTTTTACGACGGCCCGACAAGATATTTTTGACTTTACGCTGGGAATCCGATAAACAAATACATATTTAGTAGAAACCATAATCTTAATTTTCCCAGGAAAACAATACATACAGACCCATTCCAAAAAATTTGAATACCATGGAAAAGTTGATTCATTTCCATAATTCCATTCAAAAAGTTACATTTTCATATATTAGATTCAGAGCCCACAATTTAAACGATTTCAAGCATTTATTTGTTTATTTTTACATAATTTGGGCTTCCAGCTCATAAAACCCACAAAAACAGGATTTCAAAAAATTAGAATACTGTGGAGAAATCAGTCCAAATTTTGAAGGGCAAGAATGTTTTAAACAGTGGGACACACTAATCATCTACTGAACTCAAAGCACCTCCACAGGTTTCCCCAGGTGTCATTAAATTGCTTCAGTTTGGTTTCATTGTCTCAGTTCGGTTCAATATTTTGAAGACTGCAGACCTAACAACGGGCCAGAAGACCATCATTGCTACAAAAAAAAAACTCCATGGCTAAGGAGGCTGGCTGTTCACAGAGTGCTGTGTCGTAGCATATCAATGGAAAGTCTAGTGGAAGGACAAAATGTGGCAGGAGAAGATGCACCAGCAAAAGAGATGACCATGGGTTTACTCAGTGTAAAACATTCATGCCCTGCAAAATTTGGACTGATTTCTCCATAGTATTCCAATTTTTTGAAATCCTGTTTCGTGGGTTTTATGAGCTAGAAGCCCAAATTATGTAAAAATAAACAAATACTTGGAATCGTTTAAATTGTAGGCCCTGAATCTATAATTTGTGAAAATGTAACGTAACTTTTTGAATGGAATTATGGAAATTAATCAACTTTTCCATGATATTCTAATTTTTTGGTAGTATACACCTGCAGTCTGACGAGGAAGTCAGTACTGCGTGACACGTGGCTACAGTGATGAGAGCTAGGAAAAGGCTTGGTCACGCAATAATGGTTTCATTTTAATCAGTACTTTAATCACGATTAAGGATCCCAAATATTGAGCGTGTAAGGAAAGCTTCGTTACAATAAATACACAAGCTCTTCGATTTACGATAAATGAAACTTGCGTTGGAACATTACGTTTACCAGAATGTATCCCCCATCATAAATCAAGGGGTACCTAAACAACCAGAAAATATGGGGAATTTGTATAGAGAAAAAAATTTATTTGAAAAATAAACAAAAACAAATGTATTCTGTATATTACAGTGGTAAATAGTGTGACCTCCGCTTACACTTTTAACATTATTCTTCAGGATGCCAAGTTGACTTCTACAGTCTGAAGAAGAATGATCAGGAATGGTCTTTTTTGCAAGTGTAGCAGTTATTAATCCACTTTTTTTCCAAAAGGGAAGAGAGTGAAAAGGCAAAGAAATGCTAAAATTCAAAGATTGTAATAAGTATCAGTGAAATCAGTGGTTGGTGCCAATTGTCAACAATGAGTTATCTATGACATAATACCATTGATAAAACAAAATCTACTGGTGACCTCAGACGTCTGCACAGTACTGTACATGGGCTTGCTTCAGTTCAGATTAAAACACCTCTACATATGAACATCCCATGAACTCAGAGCACAGTTTAAGTTGCAGATTTAACCCTGATTTAGTGGTCATTGAAACAGTTCATGCCTAACACATTGCAAATGTGAGGTCCATGCACAATTTTCCAGGTAAAGCAAACCACCTTATTAGGGCAAACTTTCTGCAGTGTAAAGTCTGTCACACCAGCATTGAGGCTAAATTTCAAATTAAAACTTAACCTTCCCATCTTTTTCCACCATCTCATCATTCCAGAGTCCTGCCTGTTCATATTAAGCAGCCGGATGGGTCTTTGGCCTTTGGCCCGCAAGCCATTTATGCACTTCCACCTACTAAAAATACACAACCTAATCCCTAAATAAACCTGAGCTGGAAATGTTATGTATTTATACTTGCTTCCAGTCCATAAGGTTAAGAACAACAGATTATAACCTTAGGAAAAATAAGGCTAATCAACAAGTAGAAGCTAGCCACCTCCCTCCCTCAACCTGTGACAAATGGTGAGTCATCAATCTCCCACCATCACCGACAAGCAAGCTGACATGCCAGTTAGCACCGACCTCACTCCTCTAGATGCCATGCTTCTCCACATACTCTTAAAAAAGGACACTGATAAATTCAGGACATTCAAATCGTTTTACTCAGGAAAGAGTGGACTATATATAGCAGGTGTTTACCGGAAAAAGCCAGAGGTTAACTGCTATGGCCAAGTGATCTTTCCTCAACCCACTGTGCTACATCCTCATTCACAGAGCAGTACACATGAACCATCAAGTGTGAATAACCTATGAGATATCCAAGGCATGCTTGTCATGTACTTATATTATCCAGGGGATTCAAATTTCTAAGTGCGTGCATTGCATTTTCTTTGACTTACTTCAGTGCAGACAAATCAAAAATATTTAATGTTTTTATGGCTAACTTAATTTCATTTATTAATAAGCTTCCTGCGTTCAAGGCCTGCAACACTAGGCAATTTAGCATTAATAATAAGGTTAAAAATAGTGATTTAATTTCAAACAGGTGATGTCAACAGGTGATTGTAATCATGATTTTGTACAAAATCATAAAATCGACAAAAGACTGTGTCTGAGGAGCATCCAGTCTACCAACAAATGAGTGATAAAACCAATGTTCCTCAAAAAATTTGGAAGGGATTTACATACTTCTCCCATTACAGTGCATAACATCATTAAAAAGTCAAGGAATTTGGTAGAATTTCAGTGCATAAAGGGCAAACGTGCAAGCCTATGCTGAACACATGATTTCTGATCCCACGACACTTCCAGAATAGTCATTCATCAATAACTGAGAACTACATCAGCAAGAGATTACATCAGCAAAACCTTGCCACGCATTCCAAAACGGAGTTAAACTCACAAATGTTACTCTACAAAAACAAGAAGCCTTATTAAACCATGTCCAGAGCCATCGTTGACTTCTCTGGGCTCAGAGACATCTGGGATGGACCATCACACAGTGGAAATGTGTATTATGGTCAGACTAATTAGTAGTCCAGAGGTTTTTTTTTTGTTTTGTTTTAAATTGACACCTTGGACTATTTAGACTGGTAGCCCAAAAGTCAGGGACTTTTATGGTATGGGGTTGTATCGGTGCCCTTCATTATGTCAGCATTAATGCAGAAAAGTACACAGATTTTAAAGCAACTTAAACTGGATTCAAGGTGATATCGTTTTTCAAGAAGACCATGCAAAACCACATGCTACACACAGACATTACAAAGGCATGAACATGAAAGAATAGGGTACGGAAACTCGAATGCCATGCCGACATTCCTAGCCTTTTTCAAAGAAGGTGTGGTGACTTTTGGTCAATGACAACATCGCACTGTTGTACACCTTAAGATGTGTTTATATGAAGAATGGGGCAAAACACCTGAAATGCTTAATCGCTTGGTATACTTGGTACCACAACAGCTTTTCAGAAGTGTTGTGAGAAGAAATGGCAACATTACAAAACAGTAAATGCTTTACTGCCCCAACTTTTCAGGTGCAGGCCTGAAACACAGGAATGGATGTTTATTAACAAATGAAATGGAGCTGGATCAGACAAAGCATGACCTAGCTTGGGTTCATATTGTCTGTAATAAAATAAAAGTCAAATTAAATGTAAGAAACACTGCAATCTTTTCCATTTGTACTTCCCATACGGTCTCAACTTTATGTGGTTTGGGGTTGTAATTAACAGCTTTCTAAATCCACATGGAACTGTTTAGTCCACAATTATACAACTGAATTTTCATTCAATGTTTAACAAGGTATCTTTCACATATTGTTCAATGTTAACAAGCCAAGCAAAGGACTTCACTACAAAGTGACACTGTACAGCTGGGTGCTAATTGTGGGTCGACAGTCAATAGTTATTTAAACCTGGACCTTTTTGCCAATGCAAATGAATCAAATTAACTAACAGGTGGCTACCCTTCAGGATACAGTTGTTAAACCTCTATGATTAATATAAGATTACACAAAATAAATGCATTAGCCTAAAACCAGAGACATGTCTCTGACCTGATTCGTTAGTACGTGACCAAATTAAAACAACACAGGAATCATAGGTCTGTCCAGATCTAACTCCTAACTCGTTAATTCATAGCATGATTGTGAGTAAAAATAAAAATCCAAGGAATGTCAGTCACAATTCACATCCCACTGTGGCACCAAGTGCCAATTAGCAACACCATCAGAGCAAGTCTTCATGAGCTAGTCACAGTTGCTAACGTTTACACACACGCCACACAATGGTTGAACACAAAAAAAGGCATTCATTGAGAATGCGAGAGCTCTCATTGAATTCCCACTGTGATCTGAGAAACACTGACTCTTGTGACAGTCAGTGTATCAGACTGACTAATGATAGGGTTCTTCATCACAATGATTTATGAAGAAGTGCTAAGTCACACAGTGCTGCCGACTGTGTGCCGCAACGTCAAAGACTAAATAAAACGATTCAATGATGCAACAGTGTCTCAGAAGATTACAGCGAGTTACTGTAATATTTGTCACAAGCTCATCTAGAAGTAAACTGTCAATATAACACATTTGCTCGATGATCTACAGTACACTACAGATGCTAGTAAGAAAAAAGCAATTAGAACTGTTAGCTTAAAAATTACAACTATAATAAAACTGTATAAAAGGCATATTCAATGTAACATGTCCATTATTATCCCCTAAAACTTGTTCCTTGCCATATGACCAAGTTTCAATGAAACACCATTTATGAATTAAAAAAAACAAAACAAAAAACAGACTACCGAGGGGAAAATATATAGTGAAATATAAAAAGACGCTACTGCTGTCACAAGAACCTGCAATTCAGACTAAACTCCATGGGTTGATAAAAGTAAAAACAGCTCTGATTCATAGATACTTTATGCTGAGAACCAGAGAATCATAATCAAGGCAAACTAAACATTGAAGGTCCCCACAAGTGGTCCTAACGGGGCGTCAGTTAACGATCTGATTGGGTTAATTAAGTGCCACAGCAAAAAAATCTCGCTTGAACTAGTCAATTTTATGGCATTTACTGAAATAAAATGGACCACTAACCAAATTCTGAGAGGCTGATGAGTTTGGAATTCGCGCCGTGTGTGACGTCATGGACAGGTCATGCACGCTGATTGGTCAGAATATGGGATTAGGGCTGCATCAAAATAGGTCACACTACGATTTGTGTACCCCACACGAGATTAATTCACTTTATCCACGAGCAAAGCAGTGACCTTTTCCCCGCGTCGCACAGGTTCATACTGATATGGACTAGAATAGTTTTCTCTATCTACGAGCTCGCTATTTGATAAACTTTTGACCTTGCTACAGTATGAATCTTCCGATGAGGAATTGCCATTTTATCGCCATCTTCTCATGTCATCACATCTTCGGCAACTGAAACTCTAAATCCAGGTAACGATCTTGAGCTTGTTTAATGACTTTTAACAGGTTAAACAAAAACGAATCAGCAGAACGTTCAGCGGCATTCAACACTATTTACTCAACTCTATCCATTCAGCTTAAGTAGATAGGACCACTGGAGGGCACCTTTAAGCTCTTTTTAGGGCTGCCAAAATTAATAATGTTAGCAATTGGCAAACAGAAGTGATTGCATTTGGGTGTTCCAAAGGCCATAGTTTGCAGGAAGTAACAACTTGCAGGTGTACTCAAGTGTATGGTCATACGTATATACCAGCAGTGGCAAAATCACAGTCTACAGTATATTCTTATCAGACTTTGTGGCGGTTTTACACACTACTAGGTAAGTTTCAGTCACAGCTGATTAAGCTTTTGTCTTGTTAATGTTTATACAGTGTTCCCTCACTACTTCGTGGTTTGTTTATTGCAGACTCGCTGTTTTGCGGATTTTCAAAAAATATTAATGTAAAATATTTATTGTGGCATTTTTGCTGTTTCACAGGGTTTTGCAGTACTCCGTTTAAAGTATTTTTGCCCATACGTAGTATGTATTATACGGTGTAAATAACCACCTAAAATGTTTATTAATTTGGGTTAATTACCTAATTGACATTTAAGTTATCTATATTTAATAT
>JAVSBU010340557.1:0-10645 GCA_033118015.1 Loricariichthys derbyi | reverse complement strand
ATACAATGTATTTTTCTGGATTTTTGTTTTAGATTCCATCACTCACAGTTGAAGAGTACCTATGATAAAAATTACAGACTTCTACATGCTTTGCAAGTGGGAAAACTTTAAAAATCAGCAGTGTATCAAATACTTGTTCTCCCCACTGTATATTCAATGGTAAGTACTAGAACTAGGTTTAAGAGTTTAAAACATTTTATGAACATTTAAATAGAAGTTTTTAAAAGGTACATGTACAGTATGGGAAAGTTATTAAGGGAATGGGAAATGATTATGTATAAGAGTGTGGGAACAGTTTATAAAGACTTAAAATAATGTACTTACTGTATAACTACTACAATAAGCATAGGGTCGCTACTTCAGGGAAATTCACTTATCGCAGGTGGGTCTGGAACGGAACACCCACAATAAGTGAGGGAACACTGTATTCCAGAAAAATAAGTCCTAAAAGATCAATGTAAATGTCCTAATCAAATGTGTGACTGTGACCAACATCTGGCCCACTCTTTAAGACCCTCGTTATGACGGTTGGGGTTTGTGGCATCCATGTGTCCAGCCGAATCCTTATAGAACATGCCAGCTCTAAATTGCATTTCCAAGGTTTCTTTTCCCTAGTTAAGCAGGAATTCAAATATTGCTCAATACAGCTGTCTACTGCTTGATTGTGAGATTAAATGATCTCCGAGTATAACATCCACTTGTGCAAAAAAGTGTTGCTAGTGGATAGTTGATCACCCCAACTGTAGCATCGTTGGCTATGTTAGTACCATCTGGTTTAATAATTTTACAAGTGAGATCTTCTTCTTTCTGCTTTTCCCTTTTCAGGGGTCGCCACAACAAGTCATCCTCCTCCATCTCACTCTGTCCTCTGCATCCTCTGTCCTCACACCAACTACTTCCATGTCCTCTCTAACTGCATCCATATATCTTGTCTTTGGCCTTCCTCTTCGTCTTTTTCCTGCAAACTGCATTTCTAACATCCTTCTACCAATATACCCACTGTCCCTCCACTGGAAATGTCCAAACCATCTCAGTCTGGCCTCTCTAACTTTATCTCCTAGTCGTTTAAACTGTGCTGTCCCTCTGATAATCTCATTCATAATTTTATCCATCATTGTCACTCCCAAGGAGAACCTCAACATCTTTAGCTCTGCCAGTTCCAGTTCTTTCTCCTGTCTTTATGCCAGTGCCACCCAGAGAAAACAAGTTCTGCACCTTTGTGCTCTCTGCTCCTTGTAGCCTCACTGTTCCACCTGTCTCCCTTTCATTCACACAAATGGGCTCTGTCTTGCTACAGCTGACTTTCATTCCTCTTCTTTCAAGAGCATATCGCCACCTCTCCAAATTAGCTTTGCAATTCTGGGCAATCCCCTGGTTCCCACCCCTGAATGCCTACATCATTTATAATTCAAAACATGGAGTTCAAGGGGAGTTTGGAATTTCAGAAGTTCAGAAGTATAGAAGTTCAAGAGAAAAGAGTAAAAGAATTCTAGTTTAAGAAAAAAAGTTAGGAGTCAAAAGTTTGGATGAAGAAATTTCAAACATCATTCATGAACCAGAATATTGTAAGTGCTTTATAAACTTTATGTTTGTCCAGCTCATCGCTACATCACAGGTAGATCACTTCAATGGAGAAGACTGGTGCCAATGTGCCTATCTTCATCACCAAGTGAACTCGAGCCAGGACCTTTGAAAGATCATCTAAGCACCACACGGTGGTCAGCGGTCTTCAAGAATCCCATGTAAAATCAGGCAAGACTAGGTTTCTGTGGCTTCATCAGTTCAACTCATCGTTGGACAGGTACCGCTGTTTATGGGTATAATCTGAGTCTCTGGTTCTTGAAAATTACTCAAATATTTAAGCTACATCTGTACCATGAGCTCCTGTTACTCAGTACTTCTAATATACTCTTTGACCTTCACCACAATCTACCTCAAATAGAAAATCATGCTTCATAGCAAACTGCCTTATAACACTACCAGATAGTTGCTAAACTCATAGTTACAAATATACAGTCCTCTGCAAAAGTATTCATACCCCTGAAACTTTTCCACATTTTTTTCACATTACACCCACAAACATAAATGTATTTTATTGGGATTTTATGTGATAGACCAACATAAAGTACCAAGTATGTGTGAAGTGACACATGATTTTCAAAATGTCTAATAAATAAAAATCTGAAATGTGTGGCAGGCAATTGTATTCAGCCCCCTGTATTCTGATATATAAAATACAGTGTGAACAATTGCCTTCATAAGTCACCTAAATAGTAAATACAGTTCATCTGTTTGTAATTCTCTGTATAACTACAGTTGTCTTGTGAAGGCCTTGAAGGTTTATTAGAGAACATTATTGATAAAACAGCATCACGAAAACCAAGGAACACACCAGACAGGTGAGGGATAAAGTTGTGGAGAAGGGTAAAGCAAGGTTGGGTTATAAAAAAATCCCAAACTCTGAACATCTCATGGAGTACTGTTCAGTACATCACCAGAAAATGGAAGGAGTATGGCACAACTGCAAACATACCAAGATATAACCATCCACTTAAGCCCAGTCAATGAGAGCACTAATTAGAGGAGCATCCAAAAGACCCATGGTCACTCTGGAGGAGTTGTAAAGATCCACAGGCAGTGATGCCACAAACCATGTGCCACAAACTCAGCACAACAATCCAAACTTGAAGGGAAAGGATGCACAGGAGTGGAATGGAATGTATGTGAAACATGAGCCTCAACTAGGAGGGAAGCTACAGAACGGGATGGAGAGGAGACTGTGAACCTAAATGGGGATGAGGCTTGGGAACTAGGAGGGATGAAGGGCTAGAAGGAAGAAGGGGGCCAGGAATCAAATGGGTCCTCAAGGAATTAGAGAGTCAGGACAGGGGCGAGAGTTACTGAAACTGAAAGTCAGGTGCAGGTCAAGGTCAGGGGAGTTGTCTAATGAGGTTCTACATCTCCTGAGGGAGTTCCCAACTGCTCCCCAGAAAGACATTGTGAAGTTTCTCTGATTGGGCCCACCTGGCCTCTAGACAACTAATGAGCTGTCCTGGTATGTCTTTGTCTGTAAGTTCCATGCTGGCCAGTTCATTCTGTAATAGTGAGGGTGTGTTAAACCCCAAATAATATTTGGGAACCTAATGCAGACCCCAAAAAATTTCCCAAGTTCTGAACATCTCACTGACCACTGTTCAATAAATCATCTGAAAATGGATGGAGTATGGCACAACTGACAACCTGACCATTGATGGGGCTTCCTACTCCAATGTTCTTTGGTCTTTGAGCAGCAGCCCACTCAGTTCTACACAGGCCTGTAATGCATGGTGTATATGATCTCCCTCCTGTCCAGCCAGGCCCTAGCCTGGGTGACAGCCCTGTGGGAGGGTAAAGCCACTGAGTGCACCACCAAGGAGGCCTTCTCCTGAGCCCTCCATCAAATGTTTCATCAACCCCACAGGGGCCTGCACCCATCCCCACACCTCCTTGAACTGGCACAGGGCTCCTGGCAAGTAGTCAATTACATTATAGATTTTAGGTCCCTGGCCTGCAGAATCTGGCTGGAATGAGGAGGTGCTGATCACAGTGTTCTACAAAGGCTTGACGGAGAGGCTCAAGGACAAGCTGGGGGCCCACAAGCCTCCATCCTCCCTCACTGAGCCCTATGATCTGTGTATGTGCCTCAAGACAAGTATGAGGCAGGGTGTGAGGCAGTAGATGAGGAAGTGCGGGGCACTCAGCTATCTGCCTCCTGTCTCCTGGACACCCTGATCAGACTTGGCCCATCATAGAGTGGAGAACCCCAAACCTGAGCCTATGCTGCTCGAAGGGGATGGTGCCACCACTGCCCATGCACTACCCCCAAGTTCCAGTGGAGGGCAGGACAAAAAGGGGCCAGGTCTGAGCAGGGAAAACAGACCTAGGCAAAATTAAATCTACTCCTTCTGGCCTATTCCTCTCTGCTCAGATCAGGAGGGGAGACCAGAACACAGCTGTGGGCATGCATGTATTCAGAGGCAGCAAGTAATTTCCACGATTGGGGTCCGGCACAGCAACTGAACTTGAGGAGCTCCCACAGCCATTGAGGGCCATTTTCATGGCCAATGATGGGTCGGCACTGGGTCCACCAAACATGACCAGTCAACCTGCAGGTTGGTCCCCAAACCAAGAGGATTACCTCCTTGGTTACCCAGGCACTGCACCTCCAAGTGGTGTTGTGGCTACAAGCCCACAAACCACTTATCAACTGGCAGACCCGGTCCATGCTCCCCTGGGTTCCCCACTGCCTAGTCTTGCCTAGTGCCATGACACTCCCAACCACTCTCTTTGTCAAACTGGAGAAGTTAGTGTTCTATGTCCCCTTGATCACCTTTCTGGGATTCATTGTTGGCTGGGGTGATCCTCATTAACCAAGCGAAGCTTAAGAAGGTCTTCAACTGGCCAAAGCCCACAACCCTCTAGCTGGTCAAGTGGTTCCTGGACTTCAGTAACATTTTCTGGTGCTTTGTCAAGAACTTCACTATGGGGAACAACCCACTTACAGCCCTTACCCAGAAGACTCTGGGGATTTCTGCTAGACCATTGAAGGCCAGAGAAAATTTAAGGAGCTCAAGAGAAGGCTAACATTGTCCCAAGTCCTATACCAGACCCAGAGGAAGCATTTGTCATTGAGGTGGATGCCTCAAATGCTTGCATAGGATTGTTCCTGTCTCACTGCATAGGGGAGCCTGACATGGAACAAGATGTCAAATGTTTCATCACCAGCTGCTAGATATGTAATGCAAACATGACCCCACAGTTGTGCCAAACAGGCCTCCTCCAGCCTCTCCCAATCTCCAGCTGGCCATGGTGCCCCAGCTCCTTGGACTTCATCACAGGGCTGCCCCTGTCTAAGGGGAATACAATTGTCCTGGTCATGGACGATCAGTTCTCCAAGGCATGGAAATTCGTAGCACTGCCTAAACTTCCCTCAGCCATGGAGACCTCTGATCTCATTCTCCATTGGGTTGCCTAAGTCCATGGGATCTAAGTGTCTGACTAGGGGTTCTAGTTTGTGAGCTGATTTTGTGTGGTGTTCTGCTCACTCATAGGAACCACAACCAGCTTGTTCTGAACCTTCCACCCTGAGTCCAAGACACAGTCTGAGCAGATCAACCAAGACCTGACACATTTTCTCAGGTGCCTAACTGCTGGGAATCCGGTGACTTGGACGAAGCAGCTCTGATGGGCCGAATTTGCCTGTAACACCCTGCAGCACTAATTTCTGGGCATATTGCCCTTCCAATGCCAGTTTGGCTAACCTTCCTCTTTCCTGACCAAGAGGAGGAGGTGGGTTTCCCATCAGCCACCCAGCAGGTTCATTGTTGTCAGGAGATGTTGAGGAAGGCAAGGGCAACCCTCCAGAGGAATGAAGAGGCCATAAAACAAAGTGCCCCTTAGAGGCACATAGCTGTCCCCTCCTACTACCATGGACAGAGGGTGTGGCTATTCCAGGCCCTTAGAGGATAGTCCAACAAGATGGTACTGAGATACATGGGGCCCTTCAATATAGCTTGAGGGTCCTAGCGATGTCCTGATCCAGCTCCCAGGTCAAGGCCCACAGAATCCATAAAGGGGCAATAATTGACAAAGTTGGCCTCCAGGTGTTCCCAGCACCAGGAAAGGGCGTCTAGCTTGTGGTTTTTTGAACATGTCCAATAGGAAATTGCGAAGTCAAAGCACCTGAAAACTAAGGGCCAGTGGCAGCTCAGGCACTTTGTCTCCCAAATGATGGCAGGTTCTTGTGGTTTGTCCAGACCACAGAATGGTGACAGGACCTCTCAAGCCAGTGCCTCCACTCCTCCAGAGCCATCTTAATGGATAATAGCTCCCAATCCCCTACTGGTTAATTGTGCTCAGCCAGTGTCAGCCAGTGTGAAAAATAGGCACAGGGATGCAGCTTCTGGTCCTCTGCTGGATGTTGTGACAAAACTGCCCCTAAGCCTACATCAGCGGCATCTGCCTCGACAACTAAAACAAGCTCCAGATCCAGGAGCTGCAGGATCAGAACCAAGGTTAGCCACTCCTTCAAAGCTTTGGAAGCCTCTTGGGTTTGGCCAGTCCAGCAAAAGCCCCCCAGAGTAAGGGCCATAAGTGGGGATGCCACCATGCTAAAATAGCAGATGAAATGCGGGAAAAACGTTGGCAAAACCTAAAAATCACTGAATCTGCTGGAGGGATGTTGGCTGTGCCCAGCTGGAGATGGCCTCAGTTTTGGCTGGATCCATCTGAATGGAGCCCTGGCCTACTTTGAACTCTAAAAACAAGACTGAGGTGGCATGGATCTCAGTCCTCTCCAGTTTGACATAAGGGTGGTGCTCCAGAAGTAGTTGAAGCACCCACAGAACATGCCTCATGTGCTCCTCTTCGGAGCAGCTAAAGACCAGAATGTTGTCAAGTTAGACTTAAATGTAGCGGTCTAGGGGCTCATGCAACACATAATTTACAAAGCACTGGAAGACCTCTGGAGCATTCATCAACCCAAATGGCATGACCAAATATCTGTAATATCCTGTGGGTGCAAGAAAGGTGTTCTTCCATTCATCCCCCTGCCAAACATGCATCAGGTTGTAGGCACAATGCAAATCAAGCTTAGTAAAAAGAAAAAAGCTCCTGGATTGTGTTGAAGGCTGTGGTCA
Source organism: Loricariichthys derbyi (assembly GCA_033118015.1). Classification (NCBI taxonomy): domain Eukaryota; kingdom Metazoa; phylum Chordata; class Actinopteri; order Siluriformes; family Loricariidae; genus Loricariichthys; species Loricariichthys derbyi. The sequence continues at coordinate 3,968 of JAVSBU010340557.1, read as the reverse complement.
TCAAAGGCAGGGGGTAGCGGTCCTTGATGGTTACGTGCTGAGGCCCGTATAATCCATGTGGGGGTGCAATGTCCTGTCTTTCTTCACCATGAAGAAAAAACCCACCCCTGCCAGGGACTTGCACCACTGATATACTCCTCCATCGCCCGGTGCTCAGAGGGATTCCATTTGCACTTACATTTATCCAGAGTGACTTACAATTGATTCAATCTTACAATCCAAGCAGTTGTGAGTTAAGGGCCTTGCTCAATGACCCAACAGTGGAAGCTTGGCAGAGTTGGGATTTGAACCATGAACCTTCTGATACAGAGTCCAGTGCCTTAACCACTAGGATACAACAGTTTCAAGGAAAAGAGGAAGAAAAGTTAGTGTTAAAGTTAGTGGCATAGTTGTCGGGCCAGTGAGGATGCAGGCTCTGAACTGGTGCCGTTCACTAAACAGATTGGCCAAGTCCCAGTACTGGGCAGGGACACTGGATAAGTTGGGAGCTGGCTTACTTTGGATAGAGAGTGGTGGCAAAGGCACCAGCAAGAGGCATGACTCCTGGCATCAAGGGGCCCAGGAGATGATGTTGCGGGTCTGCCAATTGACCAATGTGTTGTGCTGCTGGAGCCACTGAAACCCTAACACTAGGTGAAAATGAGGGGTCTGGGTAATGAGCAGGGATATCTGCTCTGTATGGTCCCTGAGGCGAACCTCAACAGGCTCCATGTGGTAGGTTACTGGGCACATGGCAACTGTCCATGGCAAAGAGGGGCATCTGTTGGGGAAGTGGCTCAAAGGAAAGGCCAAACCTTAATCAATCCTGGTGTTGAGCCAAACCTTAATCAATGAAATTGCCATTCACCCCTGAGTCAATTTCTGGCCTGTAGCTGGATGGGTAGCCAGCTGCCACCACCTTCCTGGGTAGCAAGGAGCAAGCCTGACAAAGGACAGGTTGAATTATGCCTGGAACCAGCCTACCAACCCAGTCCCCGGCATGTCCATTTCCTGACAGGCTAAGAGACAAGTCTGGAGCAATGGATCTTCCCAATTGCATGGGTTCTGGGGCCATGATTTCTGGGCATGGGTGCACTGAACTTGAATTCAGGGACCATGTGGGTCAGTGAGACCAACTGGGGATGATGCATTACCTCTCCTGCTGCCTTGACCTAGTGTTGAGCCAGGTGCACAGCTCATAAAGAGCTGCCAGTGAGGCGGGTGGATCAGGCCCTTCAAAGATATGGCCAGAAGGGCCTCTTCGTTCCGCCCAGATTCCGCAGCCAAGATTCAAAAGTTGATATGGTACTCAATGATTGGCCAGGAGCCCTGGGTGAGCGCAAGAAGGTCGGGAGATTGCACCTGCCCCGAGGATGGTGGAAGATGTCCCTAAGGTCCTAAGTGAAAGCCTCCTCAGTAGCACAAAGGCTTTGGCATCCCACAGGGCCATGGCCTAATCCAGAGCCCTCCCAGACAGAAGGGAGATTATATAGGTCATCCAGGCCTGGTTGGATAAAAATCTCCCAGGCTGTTGTTTAAACACAAGAGAACATTTTAGCAGGAAACCTCGACATTTCTCAGGCTCCCCTGAGAACCTCTGGGGTGGTGATAGCTGACGCCCTGCTGCACATCAAGGTCCATGGACTGGTTGTGTTCATCTGTCATGATGAACTGAAGTGAGGGATAAAAACATGAGTAAACTAAGGTAACAAGGCAAAGCTCGATGGAAAAAAATCAACTGAACAGGAGGGAGAACTAAGGCACAGAGCAAAGCTACTGACGAAAACCAACAGACATATACAGTACAAGGGCTGAACAAAGCCACGTGCAAAACAAAACCAACACGCTGAAAAAAATCCAAAGCCGAATGCGAGAAAAGACCAAATAAATGCACGAGCAAACAACATGAAAATGGTAGAATATAGAGTGTGAGCAAAAACGCTGAGAGGAAAAGGTTTTCTAATAGGTTTTCCTCCATGATTGCCCAGTATTTAGCTCCAACCGTCTTCCCATCAACTCTGACCAGATTCCTTGTCCCTGCTGAAGAAAAGCATCGTCATAGAATGATGCTGCCACCACCATGTTTCATGTTGGGGATGGTGTTGTTCAGAGTTTTCCACTACACATGGTGTTTTGCATTTAGGCCAAAAAGTTCAACTTTGGTGTCATCTATCCACAGCACCTTCATCCACTTGTTTGCCGTGTCCCCTATATGGCTTGTAGCAAACTGCAAGTAGGAAATCTCATGGCTTCCTTTCTTCTTGCCACTCTAGGACAGATTTGTGGAGTATGTGAATAATAGGTGTAATGTGGACAGACTGTCCCACCTGAGCTGTGGATCTCTGCAGATCCTCCAGAGTGACCATGGGCCTCTTGGCTTTCTTTTACTAGTGCTGTCCTTGCCTGGGCTGTCCGTTTAGGTGGAGGGCCATGTTTTTTAGGTGTGCAGTTGTACTGTACTCCCTCCATTTTCAGAGGATGGATTGAACAATGCTCTGTTAGACATTGAAAGCTTTGAATATTTATTATAACCTAACCCTACTTTACACATTACACTACTTTATCTTACACTACACAGTTTTATCCCTGACATGTCTAGTGTGTTCCTTGGTTTTCATGATGTTGTTTAATATATAATGTTCTCCAACAGACCTCTGAGGCCTTCATGGAACAGATGTAGTTATACTGATAATAAATTACCCACAGTTTGACTCTCTTTATTAATTAGGTGACTTCAGAAAGCAATTTGTCACACTGAATTTTATATAGCTGTATACAGGGAGCTGAATACACATGCACGGCACATTTTTCAGACTTTTATTTATTAAAATTTTTTAAAGCCATGTATCATTTTCTTTTTACTTCACACATACTTGATATGTTGTGTTGGTCCACCACATAAAATCCCAATAAAATACATTTAGGATTGTGGGAGTAATGTGAAAAATGTGGAATAGTTAGAAGAGTATGAATACTTTTTGTAAGGCACTGTATGTAATCAGTGGTGGAATGCAGACCATTCCATATATGCATGCAGTCAGAACTTTTGTAATTCGACATCACTTTGTCCCTGCATCTAGCATCTAATGGCAGACCTGATGATTCTCTGGTCATATTTGGCTCCTCTGTATGCCACCAGATCTCCAAAATTTTAAGCCAGGCACAAAGTTTATGTTTGGCCCTGACCTTGGCATTAATCCAGGGTTTTTTGTTAGGAAGGGATTTAATGTGAATTTTAAGAAAAGTGAGTGCATTTACATGTATGTAATAATCCGGTCATATTCAGATTTTTGCAGTTATATGATTATACGAGTGTCATGTATACAGCATACTCTGATCTAGAAATCAGATTAAGAAATCAATAAGCGTAGCTTGAAAAAAGCTCGGTTGTCAAGTCCTCTTATTCTTAGAGATTTTATTCTTTTAGGTTTATTCTCTCACGGAATCTAGTAACTTTGGGTTTTTAATGCAGAAAGTGACAAATGGTTATCTAACACTTTAAGGGGACTCTGAAAAGTAGTACATGCTCAAAAGTAATTTTATTATTTAATATTAATGTTTGAAGTTTACCTGAAGCCAGGAAGTGTATCTCTTCTCTTTCTTAGGCAGTCATATTGAGAGTGAGACAATCATTACAACATTATTCTTTTTTTTTACCTTATTACTGGCACTAAATTACCCTGTTCATACTTTTCATTAATGTGTTGCAGGCCTGAATGCAGGAATGGATATGAATGAAGTTGACAAAACATTCTTTGCAAAATAAGGTGCAATATTGATACTTCTTTAGTTTAAGATGTTTGAAGAGCAGCATGTTAAGAATTATATTGAGATGTATCCTTGTTCTCTCATAATATGAAGCTTGAATATGGATTGCGACCAAGACGAAAACATGGATTTTTTTTTTTTAATTCATCCGAGAACTTACATTTACGTTTCTGCATAGCTGCTCCACATGTGGATAGGTACGCTTTGCCTGCCTGTCATAA